>CAUYUJ010020631.1:0-32500 GCA_963575745.1 Prorocentrum cordatum | reverse complement strand
AGGAGGGAGGAGAGAGGAGGAGGAGGAGGAGGAGGAGGAGGAGGAGGAGGATGGATGGAGGAGGGAGGAGGAGGAGGAGGAGGAGGAGGAGGAGGAGGAGGAGCGGTGAGCGCCCGGGAGCGCTGGGGAACGTTGGTTCCTTGGCCGACCGACAGGCCTCTGCGCTAGGGGCGGGCGGGGCGAGGCCACGGGCGGCCTCGCGGGAGGCCGCGGCCTCGCGGGAGGCCGCGGGCGGCGGTGCGCAGCGGCGGCAGCTCGTCGGTGCCCAGGCCGGACCTGCAGGCCTCTGCGCCAGGGACGCGCGGGGGGCGAGGCCAACGAGAGCCGCCAGGGGTGGGGCAGGAGGAGGAGGAGGAGGAGGAGGAGGAGGAGGAGGAGGAGGAGGACAGGGGGGAGGATGCTCGAGCATGCTTTCCGCCACCCTCCACGGCCTCCGGAGGCTCTCTTCGGGCCCCCCTCGGGCCGTCAGGAGCGAGATGTGGGCCAGGCCTTGGCCGACGCTTGAGCGGGTGTGGGCCAGGCCAGGGAGCAGGGAGGATCGAGGATCGAGGCTTGCGCTCGCGATTAATATCCTTACAAACTGGGGGGCTTCTCGCCGCCGCGGCTGGATCTGGCTCGAAATCCTAATCCGAGAAACCCCTGGAGAGGCCAGGGGGTCGACTGTGAGCAGGGCTCAGGCTCTTCTTGATCCTACTCATCCTCATTACCTGTTACTAGATACTCCCACTTGGCTATCTAGCTGGCCGATAGGTGACCTATGCGGGAGGCATCATACCTGGTAAAAACAATACCAAGTTTGCGCTTGGGCTTTCGCAGTGGACGTTAGGTTTCGCACCATGCGTAGGAAGGGGGCGGGTGGACATCCTGCGCGAGAGGGCGAAATGTCCTTCGCGCATCGGCGCCGCACTCACGCTCCCGGAGAATTGAGCTCCCGCGTGGGCGCGGCGCATATGCTTTCTCGCTCCACTTCGTCGACGCGCGACTGGACGAAGATGTTGTTCTCGCTCCGGCGCCGCTCCGCTTTCGCCCAGCAGGGGTTCGCCGCCGCGCTTCGGCGCGGCGCAGTTTTTCACGACTGGTCGCCCTCTCCCAGGCTCCGTGCACACTTCGTCTGATGATACAGTAGGGGCCCGACCACAAGAGACCTTCCACAAGAAACCCAACCCTGAGACCTCAGCAGGTCCATGGATTTTTTCGGGGTGGGAACGTCGCGCTTTCCATCGCAACGCCATCGAAACCCAAGAAACCCAGGGCACCCTGGAGGCAGGCAGGGTGTCTCTTGGCATGGGCCCCCACAGTAGTGCTCCTGCGTGGGCGCCGGCCATATTTGAAGGGGCCCTGGGACACACAAATCAATACACACAAATAACAGGATTCCCTATATTTCCTATATTTTCTGGGTTTTTGTCTTCTCTCCCACTTCCCATATTTTCCTATATTTTTCTTTGGGATCGACGATTCATTGTGTCTGTGTGTTTTTTCCCCCTCCTGAATGTTGTCTCGCTCGACGAGTCGGCACGACAGCGGCAGCGGCAGCGAGGCCGCGCTGGCGCGGGCGAGATGCTGTGCGCTCGCCCAGGCGCCGCGCAGTTTGCGCGCGTGCGCGTGAGAGTGGCAGTGCCGTTTCGCCGTGGCGCGTGCTTCGTCTTTGCCGCGCTCGTTGGAAGCTGTGCCGGTCCCGCCCCTGCGCGGCCCGCGCCGCTTTCCCCCCGCCGGGGTCGTCGGAAGCAGGGCCGCGCGCGAGCGCCTGACGTTCGCCAGGCGGGAAGTCAAGCCGCACAGCACTTTATACGATTATGTTGTGGGATGGACGGGCGGGGCAGCTGATTCGTTTGACCTTGCTAACTTGAAGCTTCATCGTACTCCTTCTCGTGCTTCTCTTCACGTGCCTCTTCTTCCTCATGTTCGTCGTCCTCTGTCTCCCTCTCCTCGTCCCTCTTCCCCCTCGCGCCTCCCCCCCTCTCCACCCGCTCCTGCGTGTCCTCCCGGTGCGCTGGCTCTTCCGGGCACCGCCAGGTGGAGCTGAAGCACGGGCGCGTGTCCATGTTTGCCACCATCGGTTATCACGGATGCCCCGCGGCGTGCCGCTCAACCACCAGCCATCGCCCGTTGGCCTCCTTGTGCACCGCACAAAGCGGAGGGCGACGTCCCCCAGTCGGCCTGGTGGCCCCTGCTCCGAGGCGTGGCGAGACCAGGTGCCCAAAACCGTTTGGGGACAGACGGGGCGGTCCCAGAACGGGCCTCGCCTTCGACGCGTCCTCGCCGACTGCAAGCAGAACGGCGGTAGGCCCGCGGACGAAAGGTCGGCGGAAGGCGGCGGAAGGAAGAGCGAGACGTCCATGTTTCTTGTGGTACAGTCGTTCGTAGGACAGCCTTGCGACGAACGTGATCATTGCCACCACGTTTGGCGAGGCGAGTTGTGTATAATATCGCGGTCCGCTCCCATCTCCTGCTCCTCCCCCCTTCCCCCAGAAAATGCTTCCTTCGGCTCAGGGGTTCTGGCATCGGCCAGGCGGTCAGGCGATCTGGGAGCCCAGAAGTCCTCCCAGGACGGCCTCAATCGGATGCCACCTGCGGCAGGCGCGCCTGGGCCTTGCCGCAGCGGCCTGGGGAGCGCGGGCCACAGCCTAGGACTACGAGGCCCACTCGGGACTTGGCCGGGCACCCTGCCCGAGCCCAGGCCAAAAGATCCACCACCAGCCCCAGGAGCCACGAGGGGACGCCGATCCTCGGCGGCGAGCGAGGGGGGGAAGAGAGAAGGGGCGGGCCTTCTCAGAAGGCTCGGAAGTCCCCCGGCCCCCCGGCCTTCTGAGAAGTCTTCTAAGCCCTCCCCGAAGACACAGAACACTTCTCAGAAGGCGCGCGAGCTTCTGAGAAGTCCCGCCGCCTTCCGAGAGGGCCTTCTCCTTCTCACCTCCCCCCTCGCTCGCCGCCGAGATCCGATCGCTGCAGCCGCCGGCTGCAGCCGCCAGCGCCCCGCCGCGAGTTTGGTGGCCGGCGCGACGTTGGTCGGGGGCGCCTCCGGAGAGGGCCTCGCCGTCGGCCGGCGTGACACGGGCCCTTTCGCACTCAGGTTGTGGGGATGTCTCACGCCGTTGGCTCGTCTGCGTGCCCAGCGTCTCCTGCGTCTGGAGCAGTTCGTGCGGATGTCTCGGGCGAGGGGCTGGCTTCAGCACCCCCAGGGGGGGCGCCAGGGTCGGGTATAGCCAGGACCCCAGGTAAGGGGACCCGGTTAGTGGTAGGGCCCTGGAGCCCCTAAATTGGCCAGGATCACTAAACCAGGTCTGCCGCAGCTGGTGTTTTTTCGGGTGACGGCAGTTCCGGTTAGTGGAATGGGACCCGAGGGCGTCCCCCAGTAGGTACACAGCACTAAACCAGGTCCAACGAAGCCCAGTTCTGCCAGCGCCCGACAGGGGGTACGGCGTCCGCCCGGTCGCGCCCAGGTTGTGGGGATGTCTCAGGCGGGTCGCCCGCTCGCGTGCCCAACTCGTCTTGCTTTCGGGGCAGACTATGAGGATGTCTCGGGCGAGGCGCTGGCTTCAGCATTCCACGGAGGAGCCGCCAGGGGGCATATCAGTGGCCCAGTCGCGCCCAGATTGTGGGGATGTCTCAGGCGGGTCGCCTGTTCGCGTGCCTAACATGTCTTGACTCTGGGGCAGGCTGTGAGGATGTCTCAGGCGAGGCGCTGGCTTCAACATTCCAAGGAGGAGCCGCCAGGGGGCATATCATGGACCCAGTCGCACCCCGCTTGTGAGGATGTCTCAGGCGGTTTGCTTGTTGTGGTGGCTAGGCTCGTCTCCGCTTAGAGCAGATTGTGAGGATGTCTCAGGCGAGGTGCTGGTTTCGGCACCCGAAGGGAGAGCTGTCAGGGGGTATATCACAGGCCCGTTTGCGCCCAGCTTGTGGGGAAGTCTCAGGCGGCTTGCCTGTTTGCGTGGCCAGACTCGCCTGCGTTCATAGCACATGTTGAGGATGTCTCAGGCGAGGCGCTAACCTCGGCACCCCAAAGGGGAGACCGCCAGAGAGTATATCACAGGTCCGTTCGCGCCCAGATTGTGGGGATGTTTCAGGCGGTCTGCTTGCTTTGGTGGCCAGATTCGTTTGCGATCAGAGCAGGTTGTACAGATGTCTCGTGCGAGGCGCTGCTTCCAGCACCCCAGGGAGGGGCCGCCAGTGGGTATATCACGGGCCCGTTAGCACCCAGATTGTGGGGATATCTCGAACGGTTTGCTTGTTGTGGTGGCCAGACCTGCTTGCGTTCAGAACCGACTGTGAGGATGTCTCAAGCGGGGGGCTGGTTTCAGCACACCAAGGGGCCCAGATTGTGGAGATGTCTCAGGCGGGTTGCTTGCTTCGGCCCCCCAGGCTTATCTTTGGATGTGTGATACCCACACTCACCTAGGCCTCGCTCACTCGCCTCCTTTTCCATGTTTCCCCAACCATCCTGTGGTGATGGGTCCACGTTTTGAAGAGACAGCGCCCCGCGTTTCCTCCTTCCTCCTCCCTCCACCCCTCCTCAGCTGCCGTCCCGGTTCGAGGCTTTGGGAGCTGCTACCAGGTAGCAGCGAGCCTCTTGGGACCGGCAGTCAGACGCGCTGGCCCGCGCCGCCATATCCCGCGGGCTGGCCGTGCACGCGCACGCATTCAGTGACAAGACGGTTCGGGGGAGCCGTCAACATTCAGAACCAGCCTGGCATAGACGGGCCAGAGAGCAGCGTTCGGCAGCACGAACGCTCCTCCGCATAGAGAGCGCCAGGCGCATTCTCGACGAACACCACAGCAGCATGGCGCCGTGGCACGAGTCTTGGTTCTGGTCTCGCTGTGGTTCCAAGCAAAAGTCATCTGCGACCTGGTGTTCAGTTTGCTGGCCGAGGAGCGCGCGTCGCACACGATCGGCCTCGCGACCGCGCCCATCAGCATCAGAGTCCGAGGCGCCAGCATCCAACGACACTCAGTCGTCCGCAGAGGCCAAGCCGACTCAAGACGAACACCAGCCACCACGTGTCGCCACCTACGAGGAGGCCAAGCAGCACAAGTTATGGGTGGAACCCCCGACGGAGCACGTTGCGAGGGAAGCCCACCGCAAGAAGTTAAAGGACGCCATCGCAGCCGTGGAGAAGTCACTAAAGGCCCGTCGGGCACTTGGCGTCACTCAGGAGCAGCTCAACGACATGTGCGCGGAGCTCGCGGTCCTCAGTTTCATGCACATCTACTCCTACGAGACGAAGGATCGCATCGCCAACCAGAAGGCCTACATTGCGAGAGCAGCTCGACGTCTCGAGGAAGCACAACATGCAGAACGGGAAGCAGAAGTACGACTACTGGCAGCTCAACGTCAGCGGGAGGCAATCTCTTCGGACCTCAACTCTGCCACCGCCCTTTTGGATTCGTTCGAGCATCAAGCAGCAACAGAAGCCGCACAAATGGAAGCTGTGAGGTCAGTATCTTTCGTCACTACTCCAGAAGATATCGGAGACGCGAGCTCGGTTCAAAGTCAAAGTTGTCAACCTCAGGTGCTGGCCCAGCTTCAAGCCAACCAAGCATCGCTCCAGGCATCCATCGGCTCTCTCGCCAACAACATGGCGATGATGCAGCAGACCATCTCCAAGCTCTCTGTCGTGCACACAGGCGTTCCTTCCTCAGCGCAGCCTCTCCCGACCTCCCCCCAGACGGGAATGGCCGCGACTCAGCCAGTCAACGCCATTGCGGCTGCGGGCAGATCACCCACGCCTGCGACGCCGGCGGCAGCAAGAGCACCCACCACTCACATCGGCAAGGGCGGCGTGATCAAGCCAGCAGGTAGTCCAGGCGGCAAGGTCCCAACGGCCACTCGACAGCTCGAGATGGCAGCAAGGCAGCCTGGTCAACGACAACTTGCAGAAGCACTTGCAGCTTCGCCGTGCATCAACGCGAATGCGAGGTCCATCTCCCCGGCGGACCCAGGTGCAGAGATGCCGCCAGCAACGGCACTCTGCTTACCACACGACGAAGAAGACGCTTCCATCATGCTGGACGCGCCGCTCAAGGAGGGCGATCAGTTGGTGCAGCAGTTCGACATGCCGATCCAGCAGGCAGCAGCAGACGAAGCAGCTGCAGCAGTTTTTCGCTAGCCCCGCCTGCGCTACGTCCTCTCGAGGACGCAGGTGGAGACGGGATCCAATCATCACCCCCACCTCAGCGCAGTTCGGGGCAAAACACCACCGCCTCAGTTCGAGGTTGTGCCAATAGTCCTATGCCAGATGTTGGGAGTGTTCGGCAGCAGCTCTTTGCTACATGGCCGAGACCGCTCAAATGTTGTTACTGGTATTGGGCCAAGTACTGGCATTCACCTACCACTCAGGCCCTCCCAAACCTGCGCCCCTGGGGGGCTCTCGGGCCCCTGGAAGCTCTGCAAGTGTACACGGACGGTTCGGGAGGCAGCAAAAAGGGAAGGCCCGCTTGGGCCTTTGCCATCCTGGCTCGGGACATCCAGGGCCAGACTGCCTTCTTGGGCTTCGAGGGCGGTCTTTTCGACTTCGAGGAGTTCCCCAACCACCATCTCTCTCTGGCTTCTGAAATATTGGGCGGTCAATGGGCTCTTGCGCGGTTCCTGCAGTCCCAGTTTTCCAGCTTATCCAGGGAACTTGCTAATGAGCTCTACTGTGACAGTTCTGAAGTATTACGTATTGCTAGAGGAGGAGCTCTTGGGCGTTCTTTAGCTATGCCACGGTCTCTCCTGGACAGCCTGGCCAAGGTTTCCAGCTACTTTGCTCACAAGGTTTCCCGGCATCATGTAGAAGGGCATCCCTCAGATCCCTGGAACGAAATGGTCGACGCCATCGCTACTTTAGCATCCACTGGCAAGGGCAGTATACCTGTGCCAGATTGCTCATGGCGAGCATGTCTTTCTCAACATCAGGAGCTCGCGTGGCTCTGGCTCCACTTCGAGCCGCCGCACGTGCAGGCGCAGTGCCCGCCGGCAGCCGGCGATGCCATGCCGGATTTTGAAGAGTCTTCGAGAGGGAAGGCGGACGCTCTCTCTCAACTACTCCATTTCTCTGCCAAGGATTGCATTGCAGACGAGTTTCAAGCTGACGTTTCTTTTCCTCTGCGGGTGGCTGCCGCCAATGCCCTCTCGCTCGACCCCCGCCAAGCACGTATTTCCAACAAGTTCAGAGCGGCAGGCCTTTACCTGTCAGGTCGCATGAAGCAGCTCAGCACTTCTTTTGCGCGCCAGAAGTTTTGGCTAGTGGGCACTGTCGAGACGCGATTTTCCCGCTCTGGCGTGTCCAGCGTTGCGCCATATCATATTATTCGTTCGGAGGCTGACGCCAACAAAAGGTACGGGTGCCCCCTTTGGGTCAACATAAGTGAAGAGGCGTGCCCAGGCTCAAAGCTTCAAGCGAAGCACTGCAGAGCACTTGCAGCTGCACCTCGGTACCTTTACGTCGCTTTGCGTTGTGGGCCTTTTGCCGTTGATGCTCTCGTGGCTCATGCACCGCACAGCAAATGCCCGGTGGCTGATAGACGTATATGGCGGCAGGGGCTTCTGGAGTTGGTCAAGGGGCTTCGTACACCTGGAGTCGAGCTTATCGGGCTTCTAGACGCTAATGCTAGAGTGGGTACAGATCAGAGCTCGTGGGGCCTATTGCCCCTGAAGTACAAAACGAGTCTGGGGAGCTTTTTCCACGATTTCTTACGGGATTCCCGCCTCTGGTTACCTGCTACGTTTATGGAGTCTAGGTCCGCTACTACCGCTACTTGGCCCCATCCTAAATCCAATGGGCTATACGGCGGGCGTCGCATTGACTACATAACTTGCTCCTTTGGTTCCAAGGTTTTACAGCAAGAAGTCGTCACCGATGTTGATCTTTCGATTTCTACTGTGGACCACCCAGCGGTTGCTGCTCAGCTGATCCTTCCGCGCACGCAGCCACCCATCAATGCGCAGAGCACACACAAGGCCAAGTGCGATCCTGCCAAGTTTCAAGACCCGGAGGCAGTCAGCATGTTCGAGCGCAGCCTGGCCGGCTGTACTCAAGTGCCTTTTGCAGTCGGGCCCTCGCAGCATTTCGAGCACCTGACATCTCACCTACGCACGTCTCTCGAAGCCGCATTTCGGCAGGCAGCCAAGGCAATCCTGGATCACTACACACACCCTGGAGCTCATGGATGAGCGCACGGCACAGCTACGCAGCTTCCGTTCTGCCAGCAAAGCATGCCTGAACATGCAGGTGGCACTTCTTTTCTACGCTTGGGCGGCTCCACTACGTGGAGAATGGGTGTGTCGTCGGCGGGGCATCCTCACCTTCTCGCGGCGCTCCATGGGCTCACTATGGCACTCTTGGGGCTCCATATGTGCGTCTACCACTACCTTACTGCGACCTGCACTTGTGGGTCTTTGTTATCATCTTGGGCGTCTTCCTGGACGTAGGCATCACTTCAGCAAAAGGTCTAGGTACGCGTGCGACCCGAGTGACAGCATGGCCTTCTTCAGGCTCTACGAGAGGCACAGTGGCAGCTTCTTGGACGAGATCCCCCTGTATGCTCTCGGAGAACACCAATGGGTCCTTCCTGGGTTCTCCGCTTATGGGCTCCAGAGGTGCTGGGATTACTGTATCAGGCTCTTCGGCCTCTGTGGGGCTGCTCGGGTTATGGCCCTCGAGGTCCACGCTGTCTTGGTCAATAGCAGTGTTGCTGCAGATGCCAAGGCACATGCAGAAGAGTTAGCCACCCAGGTTGCCTCAGCTTGGTCCAGGAAGGATTTCAAGGAGGCCTTCGCCATGCTGAAGGCCATGGGAGCTTGTTCCAGGAGAAAGCAACGTGCCGGGCCTCTCCCTATTCTCTCTTGCCCAGCAGGCCAGCCGCTACGCACACATGTAGAAGTTGCCAACAGATGGCTGCAGCACTTCAGCGGCGAAGAAGCAGCACCAGTCATTCCAGCGAGCGATCTGCATTGGTTTTTGTCTGCGCTCCCAGAGTTGCCGAGGGAAGTGACGCACGACCTCAGCACGTCGCTTGGCGATCTTCCTACGTTGCGTTATACGCAGCAGTCTTTTACTGCCGCCAAGGCTTTTGCTGCTGGCCCTGACGGTATCACGGGGGAGGTTCTTAAGAAATTTTCGGTTGCTACCGGGAAGCTGTTCCGTCCTCTCCTGGTCAAGAGCGCGGTGCGGGTCCGAGAACCGGTTCAATGGAAAGGAGGTTACTATTGGAGTTTATTCAAAGCTGGGGCCCCCTCTATGGTCATTAACTACCGCTCTATCCTTGGGCCGTCTCAGATCGGTAAGAGGTTTCGAGCAATCACTCGATCAGAGGTCGTGAGGAATTTATTGGCTGCAGCAGGAGATCGGCAGTTTGGCGGTCTCCCAGGCAGAGGCACGGATTTCTCTGCCCTGGAGTTGCGAGCATTTTAACAACTGGCTGCTGCCAGAGGCCACAGCGCGCTCATCCTTTTCATTGACGCAGTGCAGGCTTGTTACAAGGCTGTGAGGGAGATCGTCTTTCGCACGGCATGTGATGATCAGTCCCTCTTACAGCTATTATGCGCGCGTGGCCTGCCACCCGACACCACCCAGGAGCTAGGGGACTTCATCAAGCAACAGACTCGTATCCTAGAAGCTGCTGGGGGTTCTCCCTTGAGGCGGGCTCAGATTTCAGACGCGTATGACGGGTCCTGGTTTTATGTTCCTGACGGGGAAGGAGCTGCTTTTCCTTTCTTGGGCTCTGGTCCTGGGCAACAGCTAGGGGATATAGTACATAACTCAACTCTATCATGACTAAAGTTATGCAACGCGCTCAAGCTAATCTACTGGGATTTGGAGTTGAGCTTCGCCTACCCACGCAGTCTGTCTCTTCACTAGCGGCTTTCGCTGGCAAGGACGTTGCCGGCTGCGCGCGCACATGCCACACCATGGAGGGCGCATTTTTGGACGACGCCCATTTCAGTTTCGCAGGTCCAGCCAAGACACTGTTGCTCCAAGCTCCCTTCGTGGCGGCCGCTATTTATCGAGGCTCTCAACATGCACGGACTCAGAGTTAACTGTAAGCCTGGGAAGTCTGCGGTCTTATTCCAGTTCAGAGGCCCTGGAGCTCGCAATGCTAGACGAGTTCTGGTCCAGAACGTGTGCAACACCATCCAGGTATGTACTAAGTCTTCGGGAACTGTCACCTTACATCGAGTCCAGCAATGCGTGCATTTGGGCACCATGCATGATATGACTGGGTCCATGGGGCCGGAGCTTGCTCACAGGCAAAACAGCTGTTTTCCCGCCTGGAAGGCCCTGCGGTACCGAATTTTCAAACATGCTGGAGCTCAAGGTCCCACCCCCGCTGCTGCCATGGTCCTCCTGGACTCCCTGGTCTGCTCAGGACGCCTATTCCAGGCCAGCACGTGGGGGACCCTCACTGTCGCTCAACATCGGGGGCTCCAGGATGGTCTGCTTAGGTATTATAGGGCTATCGCCAAGCTACCGCGACGTGACGATTCAGCGGCACACAATCGAGCAGTCCTGGCAGCAGTTGGTCGTCCGCCACTCGATGCTTTTCTTTCGGCCAGCAGGCTAAGGCTTTTTGGCAGGTTACTCGTATCTGGCCCACATCACTTGTTTGCTCTTCTAGGTGCGTGTCTGCAGCATTGCCGCCAGTCCTGGGCTCACACGGTTTTGTAAGATATAGAATGGCTTCGCCAACATTTGCCGCACCTACATCGGCTTCCATGTCCAGCAGACGACCTACACGCTTGGGAACAGGAGGCACGACGCTCTCCCTCGGCTTGGAAGCGTACCATTCGCAGCGCTCTAGCTTCACATGCCCGGCAGTTGCAGCGTGAGGCTTTAGAACATACAGCGGAGCAAGACATGTTCAGTATCTTGCTTGATGCGGGTGTTCCTCCCGCTTGGGATGATCCGCAGCATCCCACGCGCATGCTCGAGAGCTTACAAGATCGTACATGGGTATGCATGTGGTGTCATACTTCGTTTGCTAAGGCTAGAGGACTACGTACACACATACTTCGCAACCATCATTCCAGGGTTCAGCATATCAGACGCATTCAGGGTCATTCGCACACCTGTCACACGTGTTGCCAGTCGTTTTCCCACCGCTCGGCTCTCACATCTCAGCTTGCGTTTGATTCTGCTAAGTGCGCTGTTGGGTATAGTCTAGACAATGGGCACTCTGAAGTTAGTACTGTGGATAAGGTCCTACCTAAATTACATATGGTTGAACCTCTACAGTATGCTTACCCTGCCGGTTATATGCTTATTGTGTCTGCTCCTGCTCCCCCCCATCCCCAGATCCTTTGTTGTGGGCCTCTTGGTGTTGGAGATGTGGTTGTTGAAGTCACGGGGCCCGTGGAGCATATCAGTATCGGCATGCAGTTTTCTATTGTAGGTGGATCTAAGTGTTCATTCACCGAAGCTGCCCAGTTGAACGAGCAAGAAGCCCAGAGATTGCTAGAGCAACGTCGGGCTGGATTTGGCAGATGGCGCACGGACGCCCCAGCAAGTCGAGTTGCAAGCGTGCGCTTGCCCAACCATGAGCTGGTGAGTGACCTCAGCCAACAGGAAGCACAAGCAGTTCTTTCGGAATCTCCATGATGTGCCTCCAAGGCAGGATCAAGTACGTGAACCTCCCTTCTACCTTTTTGATACTGGTTCATACACTGGAGTGGCTTCGGATTCCGCACCCCTCCGCATCGTTCGCAGCACGTCGCTCGTGCTCAACCTCTTCTGTGGACACCGCAGACGGGAGGATGTTCAATGGCGCATAGAGTTTTCGATTGCCCGGCCTACCATTGAAATAGTCGTGCTCAGCGTGGACATTGCTATTGACAACGTTCGTGGGGACCTGTCTCGGGAAAGTACCATCCTGGAATGGATTGAGCACGTGAGGTGTCACAGAGTTATTAACTCGGGGGGAGGTCCGCCTTGCGAAACCTGGTCTGCTGCCAGGTGGACGGAAGGCGGACCTCCCCCCTCAGGTCTATGGAACATGTCTGGGGTATGCCTTGGATATCGTGGAGACAGTCTGAGCAAATTAGGATTGGCTCCGTGTTGTCATTTGCTTTAGTTAGGCTTCTAGCTGAGCACCTCAGAGCTGGTTCTGGAGGCTGGCTTGAGCACCCGACTCCTGCTCTTTGGGCTCCTGGGGCTCCCACGTCATTCAGGTGGCGCCCCATGCAGGCCCTCGCTGCTGCCCCGCGTTCTAATCTCACTGAATTCGACCAGTGTGAGCATCAAGACCCCACCGCCTGCCCGACTACATACGGACGGGCACCCACCTGTATTTTGTTTGTGCGCATGCCTTGTTTACCGTCCAGATTGCGTTCTACCCCAGGCAATGGGAAGTGCTCGCACGGCAGAGGTGTTCACAGGACGCTGCTCGGCAAGCGGGGGGGCGGAGTTTTTCACACGGCCTCTAAGAATGCCTACCCAGGTGGCCTTTGCAAGGCTCTCGCTGAAAGTATTGTTGCCAGCATACGCACTCTAATAGACTCCTCATGCGAGGAGCCTGTATCTCAGTACTCTCAGGATTCTGAAGAAATTCGTGATGGGCTCATAACCTTCTACGCTGCCACGCAGCGAGATGCGCCAGAACCCCCCGCTCCTGCCCCCGACTTTGCTGGATTCCAAGGCAGGGCTGGCCGGGTGTCTAGGCGCACTGACCCAGAGCTCTATCATTTCGACTCTTCTGATTCAGAAGGGCCTGAGGTTTCAGATTCCCCCCCGCCTGCCCAGGGTCACTCCGAACAGGATCCTGATGAGCAGCGAGTAGCAGATTTTCTGCTCGGCTCCCCAGAAGAGCAAGCTGCGTCCTGGCCCTTTCTTCCTTCCCCTCCCCCGCCTCCGCCTCTGCCTCCGCCCCCTGCCCCCCTTCCCCCCCCCCGCCTCCCAAAGGGCCAGGATCGAGGCCAATCGTGCTGCAGCTCGACGAATTCGCGCTGAGAGGCGACATGCTCGCGTTGCTCCGTGGGCCCAGCAGGGCCCGCCCCGCAACTTCCCCTTCCCAACGCAGCCGCGGGCACCATCGCCCCGACTGGTCGAGGCGGCACGGAGGGACTTACAGGCCTGGACTGTCATCCAGGGCTAGGCGCCCCCGTGCTTCCTTCCTTTTTTTTTGTGCTCTTCCTCTCTTGTCCAGAGCTTAGAGCCTCACGTACTCAGCACAGGGAGCCACCCTCATGCCCGCGTTGCATCAACCACCCCTCCTCTCATCATCATCAGCATCATCATCATCACCATCATCATCATCATCGCCATCGTCATCGTCATCGTCATCATCAGCATCAGCATCATCATCATCATCATCATCTCATCATCATCCCATCATCCTCGTCATCATCGTCGTCATCATCATCGACATCAGCATCATCAACATCATCACACGTTTCGTCGCCCCATAGGGAGCTCCACCGCAGGTCCCAATGGCGCGGTTGGCATGCGTCCCCCCCCAGTACAGCGCTTCGTGGCCCCGCGGGGAGGGCCACCGAAGGTCCCCGTGGCGCAGTCCGCATGCGTCTCCCCCACCCAGTACAGCGTTTCGTGGCCCCATAGGGGCTCCGCCGAAGGTCACAGTGGCACAGTCCGCATGCGTCCCCGCCACTCATTCCGGCACACCCCTCACACGCTTCATGGCCCCATAGGAGCTCCGCCGAAGGTCACAGTGGCACAGTCCGCATGCGTCCCCGCCACTCATTTCGGCACACCCCTCACACGTTTCGTGGCCCCATAGGAGCTCCGCCGAAGGTCCCAGTGGCACAGTCCGCATGCGCCCCTGCCACTAATTTCGGCACACGCCTCACACGCTTCGTGGCCCCATAGGAGCTCCGCCGACGCTCCCAGTGGAACAGTCCGCATGCGTCCCCGCCATTCTTGTCGGCCCACCCCTCACACGCTTCGTGGCCCCATAAGGGGCTCCGCCGAAGGTCCCAGTTGCATAGTCCGCATGCGTCCCCGCCACTCATGTCGGCACACCCCTCACACGTTTCGCGGCCCCACACGAGCTCCGCCGAAGGTCCCAGTGGCACAGTCCGCATGCGTCCCCGCCATTGGCACACCACTCACATTTTCGTGGCCCCATAGGAGCTCCGCCCAAGGTCCCAGTGGCACAGTCCGCATGCGTCCCCGCCACTCATTTCGGCACACCCCTCACACGTTTCGTGGCCCCATAGGAGCTCCGCCGAAGGTCCCCGTGGCACAGTCCAAATGCGTCCCCGCCACTCATGTCGGCACACCCCATCACACGCTTCGTGGCCCCATAGGAGCTCCGCCGAAGGCCCCAGTGGCACAGTCCGCATGCGTCCCCGCCATTCATTTCGGCACACCCCCTCACACGCTTCGTGGCCCCACAGGAGCTCCGCCGACGGTCCCACTGGCACAGTCCGCGCGCGTCCCCGCCACTGATTTCGGCACACCCCTCACACGTTTCGTGGCCCCACAGGGAACTCCACCGAAGGTCCCCGTGGCGCAGTCCGCATGCGTCTCCCTCACCCAGCACAGCGTTTCGTGGTCCCATATGGAGCCCCACCGAAGGTCCCAGTGGCGCAGTCCGCATGCGTCTCCTTCACCCAGCACAGCGTTTCGTGGCCCCACAAGGAGCTCCACCGAAGGTCCCCGTGGCGCAGTCCGCATGCGGTTCCCCCACCCAGCACAGCGCGTCGTGGCCCCATAGGGAGCTCCACCGAAGGTCCCCGTGGCGCAGGAACTCCGTGCTGCGTACTGCCCAGCGCCTCGCTCGCCCGTCGTCGGTCTGCCCAGCGGCAAGAGCCTTGCCCGCGATCAGCCAGCCAGCTAGCTCTTTTTGCTCCGCGCAGCGGACGACCCGCGCGCGACGCTGGGACCCCTCCGGGGCGACCAGCGCGCGTCGCGGGGACTCCGTGCTGCGTTCTGCCCAGCGCCTCGCTTGCCCGCTATCAGCCAGCCAGCTCTCTTTGCTCCGCGCAGCGGACGACCCGCGCGCGTCGCTGGGACCCCTCCCGGGCGACCAGCGCGCGTCGCGGGGACTCCGTGGTGCGTTCTGCCCAGCGCCTCGCTCGCCCGTCGTCGCTCTGCCCAGCGGCAAGAGCCTTGCCCGCTATCAGCCAGCCAGCTAGCTCTTTTTGCTCCGCGCAGCGGACGACCCGCGCGCGTCGCTGGGACCCTTCCGGGGCGACCTGCGCGCGTCGCGGGGACTCCGCGCTGCGCTGCGCCCGCAGCCTTGGACTTTTAAGTGCGCGGGCAAAGAGGGAGTAAAAGAAGGGGAGGAAGCGGGCGCGATCCTCGCGGGGGGGCGCGCCGACATTGGTGTCGCGGCGCGCTGGCGATGCCGTCGGGGGGTCCCGGGGAAGCCCCTTGCGGCGGCCACGCCCAGCGTCACGAGTACTCAGAGGCAGCCATTCTCAAACGATTGACATTCATATACAATTACACCATGCTTTGTCATACTCGCATTCATGCACGTAGACTCGCTCGCGCGCAGATTCATTCACAGTCAGACGCATTCGCGCTCAGATTCACCCGCGCTCAGCCTCCCTACGTACTCAAATCGATCGTTTTCGCTCGCGTTGTGTACCACACCACTCATTTCGGCACACCCCTAGCACGGTTCGTTGCCTCATAGGGATCACCACCGAAAAACTTAATCACAGTTGCGGTACTCACACTTGTATATGGTTGGGTCCTTCGTCAGGCTAATTTCATTCAGACGCATTCGCATGCAGACTTATTCATCAGCAACTCTTCCTCAAGCAGACCTTCGTTGCATTCAGACTCAACAATTGTGATATTCACTCATACCCACACCCATTCATCTTTAGACTCTCTCGCAGTCGGATTCGCCCACACTCGGGTTCATTCACACTTAGACCAATTCACAGTCGAACTTATTCACGCTCAGATTTGGAAGCACCCAGACCTACTCATACGAAACTCAATCGTACCCATAATGACCGAAACCCAATGTCATACACCGCATATTCATAGTCATATTCATTCGCACCCAGATTTATTCCACGCGCAGACTCACTGACACCCAGACGCGCCCACCCCCTGATTCACTTATACCAAGATTCACTTTTATGCAGACCCTTCCAGATGCAGACCCCTACTCGCCAAACTCATGCCCAAGCATTTTCACATTCAGACTCACCCGCTTCCATATTCATTCGTATTCAGACTTGCCCGCAGTCAGAATTACGCATATTCAGATTCGTACTCGTCATATTCAGGTCCAGACCCTTTCGCATTCAGATTTGCTCGCGCTCGGATTCACTCGCCTTCAGATTCGCTCATATTCGAAGTTACGCATACGCCGACGCATTCGCACTCACATTCTTTCACACTTAGATTCACCCACACTCAAACACAATCATTCCTGGGCGCATGCGCACCCAGACTCTTTCACACTCAAGCCACTCACGCTGAGATCCACTCACTGCTTTCTTTATTTTGATTGTTCAATGTTCCCTCGCTCTTCACCTGTGCTTTCCTCATTTCTCTTGGGAAATGCCCCGAGAGGGAGGGCATAACTGAAGTCGTCGCTGTCGTCGTCGAGCCCGTCGTATACGCGGGCTCGCCCCCACACCCAGACGATCGCAGGCACAGTTCCCCTGCAAGACGTGACAGGGGTATGATGTGAACATGTGGGGTTCCCCGCGCCGAGTAATTACTTAGACTCTTCCGACAACCTTTTTTTCACCTCCTCCTCCCCTTTCTCTTTTTCATTCCGAGCCATTCAGACTTGTTTATTCTCACTCATACTCCGACTCATTCAGGTTGAGACCCACACGTACTTTGATGTGCTCTCATTCAGATTAACTAACACTCAGGCCCATTCACATTTTGAATCATTCACAACCAGACCCATGCATATTCAGATTTACCCATACCCAAGCCTATTCATACTCACGTTCACTCATACTGAGATTCAATCGTATTCAAGCTCACTCACATTCAGACTCACTCTCACTCACGCACATGTACTCAAACCCTTCGGACTCACAAGCGCGTGCCCAACATATCTTGTTTTCGGAGCAGATTGTGAGGATGTCTCAGGCGAGGCGCGTGCTTCAGCACTCCCAAATGTGAGCGCCGGGGTTTATGACACGGGCCCGTTCGCGCCCAGATTGTAGGGATGTCTCGGGCGGTGTGCTTGTTTGCGCACCCTTGCTTTCGGAAGAGATGTTAAGGATGCATCCGGCGAAGCGATGGATTCAGCACCCCAAAAGGGGAGCCGCCAATGGGTATGACCTTCGACCGTTCGCGCCCCGATTGCGGGGATGTCTCAGGCGGTTTGCCTGTTCGCGTGTCTAACATCTCATACGTTCGGAGCAGTTTGTGAGGATGTCTCAGGCGAGGCGCTGGTTTCAGCACGTCCACTGGGAGAGTGCCAGGGAGTATGACATTCGCCCGTTCGCGCCCAGATTGTGGGGAATGCCTCAGGCGGTTTGCCTGTTTGCGTGTCATTTCTTGCTTTCGGAGCACATTGTGGGGTTGTTTCGGGCGAGGCATTGGCATCAGCACTCCCATGGGGAATGCCAGGGGGGGTGACATTCGCCCGTTCGCGTCCAGATTGTGGGATTGTCTCAGGCGTTGTGTTTGTTTCTGGCCCCCAGACTTTCCCTTTTTGTTTCCATATCCTGGGATGGAACTCGTGTTGTTCCCTATATCATCCGACCGCGCCAAACGAACCCCACCTCCGTCTCTTTTTGGTGATGATGATGACGCTGACGATGACGATGACGATGATGATGATGATGATGATGATGATGATGATGATGATGATGATGATGATGATGATGACCATGATTATGATGGTGCTGGTGGTGATGAGGATGATGATGATGATAATGATGATGACGATGACGATGACGATGATGATGATGATGATGATGATGATGATGATGATGATGATGATGATGATGATGATGATGATGATGATGATGATGATGATGATGATGATGATGATGATGCCGCCCCAACATCCACTGCTTCCGGAACAAATGTTGAGGATGTCTTGGGCGAGGCGCTGGTTTCAGCACCCCCGAGGGTGGGGGGACCGCCAGGTGGTATTGCATTCTCCCGCCCGCGCCCCGATTACGGGGATGTCTCGAGCGGTTTGCCTGGTTGCGTCCCCAACATCCTCCGCTCCCGGGACAGAGTTTGAGGATGTCTCGGGCGACGCGCTGGCTTTCTCACCCCAGGGGGGACCGCCAGAGGGGTTTGCACTCCTCCTTTCGCGCCCAGATTGCGGGGACGTCTCGAGTGGTTTGCCTGTTTGCGCCTCAGACATCGTCGGTTTGGGGAGCAGAGTTTGGGGATGTCCTGGGCGGGGCACGAGTCTTCCCCATGAGACCCCAGGAAGCATTAGAAAGCCCCAGGAGGCACCAGGAAGCCCCAGGAGGCCCAAGGAGGCTCCAAGAGTGTCCATGAGTCCACAGGAGGTTTCAGGACGCCCCAGGAAGCCACATAATGCCACAGCAGTTCCTATAGATTGGACAATTCCTGGAATACGAATTCCTTCTGTGTTGCACGCGTGCTCCTATCGAGTGCCTCTCTTGTTGTTCCAAACAAAATTATGTTACGCATGCTCCTATAGCTTTGGCCTCTCCAGGGGCGCGAATCCTTTGTGTGCTTACGTACATTTCTATAGGGTGCCCCATCCCATGTGGCTCCAGTCCTAGGTGCTGTACGCATGTTCCTATATATTGGGCAGATCCTGGGACATGAACCCTATGTGTCTCCCAACGATCCTGTGGTAGTGGGCCTTCGTTTTGGAGAGACGGTGATCGCGTTCAGTCCTTCCTCCTCCCACTCCTCCCTCCTCCCATCATCACAATCGTCATCATCATCATCATCATCGTCATCATCATCATCAACATCATCGTCGTCGTCATCCGCAGCATCACCATCACCACCATCACACCAAGTACAGCTTTTCGTGGCCCCATAGGGAGCTCCACCCAAGGCCCCAGTGGGGGTGGCCCCATAGGGAGCTCCACGTAAGGCCCCAGAGGGAGGGGGCAACATGCGCCCGCCACACCCTGTACAGCGCTTCGTGGCCCCATAGGGAGCTCCACGTGAGGACCCAGTGGGGGTGGCCACATGCGTCCGCCACACCCAGTACAGCGCCACATGCGTCCGCCCAGTACATCGTTTCGTGGCACCATGGGGAGCTCCCAAGGCCCCAGTGGGGGTGGCCACATGCGTCCGCCACACCCAGTACAGCGTACAGCGCTTCGTGGCCTCAGTGGGAGCTCCACGTAAGGCCCCAGTGGGGGTGGCCACATGCGTCCGCCACACCCAGTACGGCGCTTCGTGCCCCATACGGGGGGCCCCACGTAAGGCCCCAGTGGGGGTGGCCCCATGCGTCCGCCCAGTACAGCGCTTCGTGGCCCCATAGGGAGCCCCACGTGCGGCCCCAGTGGGGGTGGCCACATGCGTCCGCCACACTTGGTACAGCGCTTCGTGGCCCCAGTGGGAGCTCCACGTAAGGCCCCAGTGGGGGTGGCCACATGCGTCCGCCACACCCAGTACGGCGCTTCGTGGCCCCATAGGGAGCTCCACAGAAAGACCCCGGTGGCACCGTCCGCATGCGTCGTCCACCACCCATCATTGCTTTACGGCCCGATTGAATTCCGCGGCCCCGTTGATTGGGGGCTCCATCAAGCCCCAGTGGCACCGCCCGCAACGCCCCCCCCACCCGGTACAGCGTTGCGTGGCCCCAGTGATAGCTCCAGTAGCCCGCCCGCATGCGACCCCCACCCAATACAGCGCTTCGTGGCCCCACACAGGGAGCCCCACGTAAGGCCCCAGTGGGGGTGGCCACATGCGTCCGCCACACCCAGTACAGCGTTTCACTGCCCCATAGGGAGCTCCACCTGCGGCCCCAGTGGGGGTGGCCACATGCGCCCGCCACGCCCACTACAGCGCTTCGTGGCCCCATAGGGAGCTCCACGTAAGGCCCCAGGGGGGTTGGCCACATGCGTCCGTAACACCCAGTACAGCGTTTCGTGGCCATATAGGGAGTTCCACCTGCGGCCGCTGTAGGTGCCCGCATGCATCCGCCACACCCAGTACAGCGCTTCGTGGCCCCATAGGGAGCTCCACGTGCGGCCCCAGTGGGGGTGGCCACATGCGTCCGCCACACCCAGTACAGCGTTGCCACATGCGTCCGCCACACCCAGTACAGCGCTTCGTGCCCCCAGTGGGAGCTCCACGTAAGGCCCCAGTGGGGGTGGCCACATGCGTCTGCCACACCCAGTACAGCGTTTCGTGGCCCCATACGGGGAGCCCCACGTAAGGCCCCAGTGGGGGTGGCCACATGCGTCCGTCACACTTAGTACAGCGCTTCGTGGCCCCAGTGGGAGCTCCACGTAAGGCCCCAGTGGGGGTGGCCACATGCGTCCGCCACACCCAGTACAGCGTGTCACTGCCCCATAGGGAGCTCCACCTGCGGCCCCAGTGGGGGTGGCCACATGCGTCCGCCACACCCAGTACAGCGCTTCGTGGCCCCACACAGGGAGCCCCACGTAAGGCCCCAGCGGGGGTGGCCACATGCGTCCGCCACACCCAGTACAGCGTTTCGTGGCCCCAAAGGGAGCCCCACGTAAGGCCCCATTGGGGGTGGCCACATGCGCCCGCAACACCCAGTACAGCGCTTCGTGGCCCCATAGGGAGCTCCACCCCAAGGCCCCAGTGGGGGTGGCCACATGCGTCCGCCACACCCAGTACAGAGCTTCGTGGCGTCATAGGGAGCTCCACGTAAGGACCCAGTGAGGGTGGCCACATGCGTCCGCCACACCCAGAACAGCGCTTCGTGGCCCCATAGGGAGCTCCACAGACAGACCCCAGTGGCACCGTTCGCATACGTCGTCCACCACCCAGTACTGCATTCCGCGACACCACTGCACTTCGCGGCCCCATTGAGCTCAACCAAGCCCCAGTGGCACCGCCCGCATGCGCCCCCCCCACCCGGTACAGCGTTTCGTGGTCCCGTAGGGAGCTCCAGCGGCCCGCCCGAATGCGACCCCCCACCCAGTGCAACGCTTCGTGGGCCCATCGGGAGCTCCACCGAAGGCCACAGTGGCACCGCCCGCATGCGTCCCCCCCTTCCCGTGGCCCCATAGGGAGCTCCACCGAAGGTCCCAGTGGCACCGCCCGCATGCGTCGGCCACCACCCAGTGCAGCGTTTCGTGGTCCCGTAGGGAGCTCCACATAAAGACCCCAGCGGCACCGCCTGCATGCGTTTCCCCCAACCAGTACAGCGCTTCGTGGCCTCATCGGGAGCTCCAGCGAAAAAACAGCGCCCGCGTGCGTCAGCCACACCCAGGACAACGTTTCGTGGCCCATAGGGAGCCCCACCGAAGGCCCCGGCGGCACCGCCCGCATGCGCCTCCTCCACCCATTACGGCACGTTCCTCACGCATTTAGTGGGCCCATAGGGAGTTCCACCGAAAGCGGCACCCACAACGCGTCATTCACAACTTCCTATGGGTGGGTCTTTCGCCAAGGTCACTTTCATTTGTTCTTACAGATTGCCCCTTTCCTGTGGCTCCAAGCCTAAGTGTTTGCCGCGTGTTCCTATAGATTGGGCCCTTCCTGGGGCACGATTCCTTTGTGTTTCGCACATGTGCCTATATTTGTGTATATATATATATGTACATATACATAGATATATATATATATATATATATATACACCTACATATACATACCTATATGTATGTGTATATATATATATATATATATATATATATATATATATATATGTATTGCAATTTCTCCTGTGGTTCCAGTTCGATGTGTTTTACGAATGTTCCTATAGATTGGGCCTACCCTCTCCGTGGCGTGACTGGCCGTATCACGGCCCAGCCTCTGCCTGAGATGTTCTGGGGCAGCCAAAGAAGCGCAAGGGTTTCGCACGGCGCTTGCATGAGCACCGCTATCATTTGATTCACCACGGAGTCACGCGCAGTCATGCTCAGGCCACTGACGCGCAGATACACTCATCCTAAGTTTAGGCATATTCGGACGCATGCGCATAGACTCACTCGTACCATTGAAACTCATTCACAGTACAACTCATTCACATGTAAATTCGCCCACAGTCAATAATCAAGCCCACTTAGATTCTAAAACTCTTGCGCCTAGGCACTGGTGGCGGAATGGTCCATGCGAGTGAGTGCACATACGGGGAGTTCCACGCAGTGGAAAATTATTTGGACGGTTCCGAGGGACCCTTCTCCTCCTCACCTCCCTTTTGTTCCTCCTCTTCTTCAAACAGAGTGATTCACCCACATTCAGACGCACCCATACTCAGTCAGACGAATCCACATCCAGACTCACTCACAATGAGACTCAATCATATTCTGACTCAATCACATTCAGATTCGTTCACAGTCAGACTCACTCACGCTCAAACTCACTCATACTCAGGCTCAGCACACGCAGAGTCACTCACACCCAGACTCACTCACATCTAGAATCACTCATTCTCGGATTCATTCACGTCCAGACTAACTAACACATACCTCCCACACCTTCTGCTTCAGAACTCGCTCATACTCCTCCTTGTTGTTCAGTGCTCACAGCTGCATAACAGGCGAATCATTTGGGCACCCTGGGGAGGGGGCGCCAGGAGCCAGGACATTCCAGGATTCGCGCCGAGATCGGGGACATGTCTCAAGCGGTTCCCCTATTTGCGTGTCCAACATCTGATGCGCTCGGAGCTGATGCTGAGGATGTCTCAGGCGAGGTGCTGGTTTCAGCACTCCTAGCGGGGGGGCGCCAGGGGTAAGGACACGCCAGGATTCGGGGGAATGCATACGGCGAGTTGCTTGTTTGCGCGCCCAACACCTTTTTGATTTCGGAACAGATTTGACGATGTGTCAAGCGGCTTGCCTGTTCCTGCACCCCCTCTGACTGTTCACTGTCCGCCACGACTTACCAGGCGTGGCACTTGGGCACCCCCAGGAGGAGCCGCCACAGGGTATGACATTCGCCCGTTCGTACCCAGATTGTGGGGATGTCTCTGGCGGTTTGCCTGTTTCTGCTTCCCAGATGTTTCTCTGGTGGTGGTCCATTGCCCGACGCGGCATACAAAGCGTGACACTTGGGCACCCCTAGGGGAGCCGCCACGGGGTATGGCAGGCGTGGCAGTCGTTCGTTCGCGCCCAGATTGCTGGGATGTCTTAGGCGGTTTGTTTGTGCCTGCCCCCCAAATGTTTCTCTTCCGGTGGTCCATTGCCCACCGCGGTACAGCAGACAGGACACTTGGGCACCCCAAGCGGGAGCCGCAATGTTGTATAACACTCGCCCGTTCGCGCCCATTGTGCGGGGATGTCTCCAGCGGTTTGCCTGGTTCTGCCCCCATGTTTTTGTTTGTGGTGGCCCATTGCTCACACGATATAGCAGGCGTGGCACTGGGGCACCCAAAGGGGGAGCCGCCAGGTGTGACACACGCCCGTTCGCGCCCAGACTGCGGGGATGTCTGGGGCGGGTTGCCCACATTGTTTTTGGGGGGTGGTCCAGACTGTCTGAGGCGGGTTCGCGTCCCCCTCCCCAGATTGATGCTTTGGGGTGGTCCACCACTCACAGCGGTATAGCAGGCATGACACGTGGGAGCCCCGCGGGGACCCGCCAGGATGTATAACATTCGCCCGTTCGCGCCCAGATCGCGGAGATGTTTCATGCGGTGCGGTGTGCATATTTATGTTACCCCCCCCCCCTCGCCCAAGTTTTTCCCCGTTGGTGGTCCACTGTACACCGCCCGCGATACAGCAGGCGTGGCACTTGGGCACCCCCGAAGGGGAGCCGCCAAGGGGTATGACATTCGCCCGTTCGCACCCAGATTGCGGTGATGCCTCAGGCAGTTTGTGTATTGCTGTCCCCCCCCATGATGTTTTCTTTTGGTGGTGCATTGCCCACCGCGGCATAACAGGCGTTGCGTTTGAGCTCCCCGATGGGGAAGCCGCCAGGTTGTACGACATTCGCCCTTTCGCGCCAGGAGCGTACGGACGTTTCTCAGGTGGTTTGCTGGTTTCTGCCCACTGACGTTTGGTGGTTCACTGTCCATCGCGATATAGCAGGCATTCCACTTGGGGCACCCCCAGGGGGAGCCGCCAGGGCTGGGGCACTCCAAGATTCGCGCCCAGATTGTGGAGATGTGTTCGGCGGTTTGCATGTTTCACCCCCCATAGACTTCTCTTTGGATGTGTGTGTGTGTGTGCCTCCGCCCCTTCTTTTTCTTTCTTCATCACTCAGACGCACTCATTCACATTCAGATCTGCTCTTCAACACGTATTAACAGTATTACTAATAATACTGTTCTTAGTATTAACATTATTACTTGTATGATTATTGTTAGCATTATGATTAGTATTAGGATTGCGATTAAGAAAGTTAATAATAAGAATAATGGTGTTGATATTATCGTTATTAGTTTAGTAATCGTAGTAGTAGTAGTCGTCGTCGTCATCGTTGTAGTAGTAGTAGTAGTGGTAGTAGTAGTAGTAGTAGTAGTAGTAGTAGTAGTAGTAGTAGTAATAGTAGTAGTAGTAGTAGTAGTAGTAGTAGTAGTAGTCGTAGTCGTAGTCGTAGTCGTAGTATTATTATTGGTATTAGTAGTAGTAGTAGTAGTAGTAGTAGCAGCAGCAGCAGTAGTAGTAGTAGTAGTTGTAGTAGTAATAGCAGTAGTAATCGTCGTAGTATTAGTATTAGTGTTAGCATTAGTAGTAGTAGTATGAGGCTCACCTGGAGCCTCGGCCCCCCTGGGCCTCGAGAGCGGCCTCCTCGAGCCGCCCTCGGGCCCGCCGGGCCCTTGCGGGCCCTCGGACCCCGGGCGGGCCCCCCCGCGCCTCCCCCGCGCTTCTGAGGAGAGGGAGGAGGGGGGCCTTTCTCCTCTTGAGCCGCGCGGCGGCGCGGGGCAAGCAGCCGCCGTCGCCGGGGCCGTCGTCGCCGGCCCGCACTCCGCCGCCTGTGCGCCCATGCCGCTCCTCACGTGCCCCTCTCCTCGAGCAGGGCACCACTCCGCGGCGCAGGCGCCCCGGCACGTCCTCCACGACGTGCCGCTCCACAAAAATGAAGTCGATGAATTCCTCGAAGTCGCCGAACTCGGCGCCATGCAGTCGCTCATAGCTCCCGGCGCTGCCGGGCGTCGACGGCGCAGCAAAATGCCGCGCTCCTGCCATCTCGGCGCCACGGCCGCTGGGCCTCTCGCCCAGATGGCCTCCAGCGCCCCGCGCCGCGGCCGCTGAGCCTCTCGCCCGGCGGGCCTCCAGCGCATCACGCCTCGGCGCCACGGCCGCTCGGCCTCGCGCCAGCCGGCCTCCGGCGCCTCGCGCCTCGGCGCCCTCACCGGGCCGGCGACGGAGGAACTACCTCGCCGATCCCGTCCTTGAAGGGCGCCGCCGCCTCGAACAGCTGCTCGAACCACTCCTTCTGCTCGAGCACCGTCTCCTCGGATAGCTCCTGCAGGCTGGCCCCGCGTTCCACGTTGCCCAGGCTGGCAGTCGTGAAGTTGCAGCTGCCCAGCACGATCTCGCGCTCTGTCATCATCACCTTGGCGTGCAGCCGCGAGCCCTTGTGAGCGCGCACCTCGCACCCACAGGCTCGGAGCCGCTGCAGGCGCGGCCCCTGGTTGTTGGTCAAGGCCTTGTCACGGCCGCTGAACACCAGACGGACTGTGAGGCCTCGAGCTCGAGCCGCCTCCAGGTAGTTCACCACGCCCGGCTGGTCGAAGGCGAAGCACGCCACATGCACATAGCTCTCGGCCTCACCGCAAGCCCGCGCCCAAGCCGCCAGCGTCTCCGACGCCGAGAGAAACTCGGTCACGGCTCCGCGCCTGGAGGTCGCCCCCAGCTGCGCCTTCAGCTGCTGGACCTCCTCGCGCAGGCGCACGACCTCGGCCTCCGAGTCGCGGAGCTCCCGCACGGCCCCCGCGAGGCCAAGGGGGTCGCTCGGCGCCAGGGCCGCGCGTCGCTGAGGCCCAGCGGCAGCTCCCTCCTTGCGGCCAGCCGCGAGCGCCAGCTCCACCAGCTCGCTGAAGTTGCCGTCCACCGCGCAGCACCAGGCCGCCCCGATGTGCTTGCAGGGGCTGCCGACGCCGCCGACGAAGTCGGCACAGGTGCACGACGCGGGGGGCAACGCTGCGGCCGAGCGTCCAGCGCGAAGCCGCACATCATACCGCACGCCGCGGCTGCCGGCCACCTCTACCTCGAACTCGCACAGGTCGCCCGCGTCCTTCACTGCTGAGCTGCGCGCAGCCTCCACCAGCTTTGCGGACACCACCGCACCGCAAGCGGCCAGGTCGCGCGCGCGCGCGGCGCGCTGGCGGTCCGAGTGCTCCAGGTCCCGCAGCGCCACCGCCGCGCTCCGCTGGATCTGGAGGACCTCCGCTCGGGGGCGTGCCGCCGCTCCGAGCAGGGGCGTCTCGAACTCCGCCTCGCGCCACAGCGCCACCACAGGGCTGGCGGCGCCATCTGCTGATGAGAGGGCCCCGCCCGGGCTCCTCCCAGCGGCTGCCGCCCTGGCCATCGGCTCGCGGCCGAAGGCGGGCCCGTCGCCGGCCTCGCAGGCTCGCGCGCTGGACGTGAGTCCGCGCTGAGCCGCCTCCCCGGCGGTGGCGGCCCGCTCCAGCGCCGCCCGCTGCGAACGGCAAGCCACCCACGAGCGCAGGCAGTAGAGAGCGTAGCAGCACTGCACGACGACCAGGACGCGCACCACCAGGACCGCACCCTCGCACACCTCGTGGATGAGGCCGCTGAGGTTCCAGGAGACGCTCTGGACCAGGTCGCCGGCCGCCTCGAAGATGTCCTGCGTCAGCTGCACGCCCGCGCGCAGCCCTTCATCCATCAAGGATGCCGTGCGCACCGCGGCAGCCACCACCAGCATGCGGAGGCCGTTCGCCAAGGCAACCCCGCCGCCGTCCATGGCCGCCGCTCCCGTGGCCGACTGCGCCACGCACAGGCCCACGAGCACGCCCTTGGCGTGGTCGTAGCTCTGGCTGGCCTTGCGAGTCCCCGCGAACCCGGCTGCTGCCAGCGAGTCGCCCAGCGGGCGAGAGGCAGCCGGGGGGGGGGATGCCGCTGCCAGCATCTCCTCGTACTCTCGGTCGGTGTAGGCGCGACCGTTCAGCCACTGCCCCGTCCTGACCCAGAAGTCGTCGATGTAGTTCTTCCAAACCGAACCGTAGCGTCCGCGGCCGGTGCCGGTGAACAGCTCGTCGGTGCAGAATGAACTGGAATTAGTCGAAGGGGCCCGTAGCATTGTGTGTGTGTCTGTTTTCTTTGTCTTTGTGTTTGTGAGATGTGTGTTATATCTCTCTTGTTTTTGGTGTTTTTGGATTATGTGTTTTCTTTGGTTTTTTTGGTATTGATGTGGTTTTATTTTGGTCTGATTGTAGTTTGTGTGGCTTATTTTGCGGTACTATCTATATTGTTTTTGTAGGGGATGTTTCTATTTCTTTGGTGATTGTGTGTCTCTCTTGTTGTGTGTGTTTGATTGCATTTTTTTCTTTATTTTTTTATGATTTATATTTCATGTGATTGTGGTCTTGTTTTTTTCTTTTTGTGTTTGTTTTTTTTGCTGGCTTTTTTTTCACTTGTGGATTGTTTGTGTTTTTATGTGGTTTTGTTTTTTGGTTTTAATGTTTTCATTTTTTGTTGGCCCCCAGCTGCAGCACCTCGGGGAGGTAGCAGCCGCAGTCCGCCAGCACAGCCAGGACCTCCTTCGCGTGCTCAGTGTTGACCAGGAGGTTGAAGCCGCGAGCGCCGTCCATGCCGGAGATGAAGGCGCAGCCCACCAGCTCGCCCTTGACGTCTCGGCACCGGCGGATGTAGTACACGAACATCACCATCCTGCGGTTGACCATGCGGTAGTCCACGACGGTCCGACGCCTCCGGCCGCTCGCGTGCTCCTTGGTCGGAAAGGCCCAGCTGCCCCAGGGCGAGGTCCCCCTGGAGTACAGTCCTTGTTCCACGCCCGCCTCGAGCTCCCCGCGGACGATGGAAGCCTCGGGGCCCTTCAGGCGGATCGGCGGCCCACGCACAGGCAAGCCGGTCGTCACCACGTCGTGCTTGAAGCCGCGCATGACCGTTCGCGCGGTGCCCTTCACCCAGAACGCCTCGGCCTTCAGGCTGATCATCTCCTTCAGCGCCTCCAGCTCCTGGCTGCCCAGGTGCTTGTAGCCCGCGCACTCGCCGACGAGCCCGACCGCCTCCAGAACCTTGGCCTTGTACTCCGCAGAGCGCCTCGGCGAAACCTTCACCTCGGCAAACCTGAAGCATTTGCCGGGCATCCGCACCTGGCCCCAGTCACCCTTCTTGGCCAGCTCGGCCCACTTCTTCTTCGCCGCCGCCGCCGCCGGCTCCCGCCGTGCCTTCTTTTCCGCCATCTCGGCGTCGCTCAGCTTGTCCACCGACCTCGTCACCCCAGCAGCCGGAGCGGCCGCGCGTCCCGGCTCGCAGGGCATGCGAGGCCCCTCCAGCGCCCGCGCAGCTCCGATCATGGAGCTCCCGGCGTCGCTGCCCAGCTCCGCGGAGGCGACCTCGACGCCTTCGAGGCCGCGCCCTAGCGGCCGCAGCGCTCCACGGCGGCACTGGACGTCCAGCAAGTCCAGCGGGAAGTTGCCCACGATGACGTACGGCTTCTGCATGGCCAGGGGCTCCTCGTCCGGGCTCCTGCAGTGGAACATGCAGCCGTCGGGGAGCACGTATCGCCAGCGCCCGCGCGGTGCCTCGGCTGACCCGAACCGTTGCTGCCACTCCACGCTCGCCACCAGCGCGTGCGCTCGAGGGCCTTCGAAGGAGGCCAGGCAGCCCGCGCCGTCGAGGTGCTCGAGGCCGTCCATGGTGAAGGAGGCTAGCGCGTGCGCGTTGGCGTCGGGCTGGTGGCCCCCGAGGCTGCTCCACTTAGCACAGGGGAGCGCCCAGTGGGCTCCTGCCGGCCTCAGCACCTCGAAGAGCAGGTAGCGAAGCCGGGCGCGGCCCTTAGCCCTGCTGAGGTCCCAGTACTGCCCGTGCGTCCTGCGCTTGAGGTCGATGCCGGCCACCACGCTGCACACCGCGTTGGCTGCGCCTAAGCTCTGGACCGCCTGCGAGAGCCTCCCGACCCCATCGAAGATCTCCACGAAGAGGGGAACGCCGTGCGCCCACGCCTGGACCTCGCCGATCTTCAGGTCGAGCTCCTCGAGCGGGCGGCAAGCTGCGACGAGCGCGATGACGCGGCTCGAGGGGAGGTCGGAGAGCCGTGGCGCGGCCGGCGTTACTGCCGCCGCCGCCAAGGCGCCGTGACGCACGGTCCCCTCGTCCAGCCGCCAGCCGGCCCGCGCCAGCCTGCTCGCTGCCGAGTGGTTCAGCACGCCCTTGTTGAGCTCCACGACACCCAGCACCCGCTTCGCCTCCAGTGTCTCGACTCTCTGCCGCTGGAAGTCCGCGCCCTCCTGGCGGTCGTACGCCGCTGTCCAGACCACCTGCAGCCGTCCGTCGACCGCCGCCTGGTACACGTGCACCGTCACGCTGCTCAGGTCCTCGGCCAGGCTCAGCACCTTGCCCACCCTGCAGCGCTTCGCCTCCTCGCCCTGGTAGGCGACAAGCCGCCCGACCTTCACCTCTCGCATCCGCGCCTTCACGCGCGGCGCCAGCGCCTCGGCGGCCTCGCCGCCTCCAGGGGCCAGCCGCGCTGCCAGAAGCTGTCCGGCAGAGGCCCTGCCACGGCCGTCGTCCTCCTCCAACTTCACGATGCGCTCCGCGTCGTCAACCAAGCCCGGGACGCCGACCAAGAAATCCCCGTGGACGTCCTTGAGCACTTGCTGGGTCTCGGGGTCCCGCAACGTGGCCACGTTGCCCTTCGTGGAGAGGACCTCGAAGGGGCCACGCAGAGGCCGGCGGCCGGGAGCGTGCCCGGCCACGGCCTTGGAGAGCTTCGGGTCCTTGAACAAAACCATGTCCCCGACCTCCGGGCGTCTCGACGATCTCGTGCGATTGGCCAGCTCCGCCCTGCGTCGGCCGGCTCGAGCCCGATGCTGAAGATAAACCTCCCGCAAACGCCTGAACTGCTCGAACTGCGCTGCCGCGACGTCGGAGACCGCCTCACGAACGGCGGGCTCCAGCGGCAGCAGCTCCCTCTCCAGCGGCGAAGCCAGCGACCAACCCATGCAGAGGTCCCTCGGCGACAGCGCCGACTTGCCGGGCGAGTTCCACAACACGAACTCGACGATCGGCAGCAGCTCGGCCCACTGGCCGGGGGCACACTTAAAAACGTCGTGCAGGAAAATGCCGATCTCCCTCGCACACTCGATGTGGGACCGCTCCGCGTCCGCCTGCTCACAGGGCCTCCACGACGTGCCGAAGCGGCCCGCGAAGTTGAGGAGCGCCCAGAGCTCTTCCATGAGAGCGTTGCAGAACTCCTTGCCCCGATCCGAGCTCACAAGCATCGGCCAGGTCTTGGCCCGAGTCGCGCATCGAAAGAAGGCACGCCGGACCTCGGAGTGCTGCAGGTGCTTGAGCGGCTCGAGCAGGGGCGCCCCCGTCGTCACGCAGATGTAGGTCAGCACGTACGCGTGCCCGTCGACGTCGGGGGGGGTGATGCGGCCCTCCACGTCGATGACCACATGATGAAAAGGAAGCCGGTGCCGTGCCACGATGAAGCTGGCCTGCACCTTCGTAGTTTGCTTCCTGAATCGGAGGCAGGCCCAGCAGCTAGCACACCACTTCTCGATGTCCGCCGCGAGCCCCGGCCAAACCACCAGCCGCCGGGCGCACTCACGAGTGGCGACCGCCGTCTTGTGGCCCCCCGACGGGCCAGCGTGAACGTGGAGGAAGATGAAACGCCTCCACGATATACCCGAGCCCGGTCCGCCAGACGCAGGGAGAACTAGCAGCCAGCGCTGCTCCCCTGGGCCCACCGTCACGAACTGCTCGAGCGCGAAGTCCTCCCCGAGGCGCTGCGCCTCGGGGGTGTCGCCGGCGCCAGGCTCGGCGCGGAGCTGCATGCAGGTGGCCCCGCACTCCTCGTCCTTCCACTGGTCCCCGATGATGTGGGCACGGAGCGACTTGGACAGCTCGAACGGCTCGCTCCCCGCCTCAGGCTCACAGCCCCGCACCTTCGCGGCGTACTCCTCCCTGATGGCGATGTCGGCGTCCTCCAGCTTGCGCCCGTCCGCCACCTCCGCGTCGAAGGCTGCAGTGCCGCGCTCCGGGGCACATGCCACGCGCCCGACGGAGCACACCTGCTCAGACGTCGGCGCCCGCATGCCGGTGATCGCCCCGAGGACGTCCGGCACCTCGAAGGCCTCCCGCTCGCCGCGCGCGAAGTCGGAGTCCGCGAACTCGACGAAGGCTCCTGATGCCCGCCCGCCGAAGCGATCGCGGAGGGCCCGGTACCACGATAACCCCAGGGCTTCCGCGAAGACCTCGGAGTAGGCGGAGGAGTAGGAGGACACCTTGACGACCGCACCGTTGCAGATGGCCGACCCCCTGCAGTGCCGATGCACGTGAGTAGCGCCCAGCGCGGGGAGGCGCGCACCGCCCTCCCACAGCAGCCAGGCGCAGGCGAAGAGCTGGACCAGCTCGGCGCCCTTCGGCAAGCCCGCCTGCAGCAGCTCCACGTCGATCTCCGTGACGAGCTCCAGCCCGAACTCCACGCACGGCTGCGCCAGCGCCACCTCCACGCCCGGCTCGGGCCCCTGCGGCACGACAAAGCACGACAGCCGATAGGAAAAAACCCGCGCGGCCTCCAAGGCCACGACGCCCGCAGCCGGCGCTCGGCGGACCCGGATGCAGTTGCACGTGAAATCCGCCCGGCCGCCGCCAAACTCCAGGAGGTCCCGCACGAGCTCCGCCGACACGGCGATGCAGGGGCCAGGCCCGACGGCGACTGCCGGCTGCGGGCGGACCGCGCGCATGCGCGCCGCCGAGGCCGCCACGTCGACCACGTCGGGCTCCCCGAACGCCTCCTCCGGCGCCTCAGCCAGCCGCGCCTCCTCCTCGAGCTCGCGGTCGGCCCTGATGCACTGGCCGCGCCGCGCCAGCACCAGCGAACTCCGCCCGCACGCGCAGCGCCCCCCGCTGAACTCCAGCATCCGCGGGGGGGCAGAGACCACCTCCTGCATGAGGACCTCGCCCAGCGTGGCCGACACCTTCCCGCCCAGCGCCTCGCCGAGGTCCTGCCCGAAACGGCGGTGCGCCCCGGCGCCCTCCACCAAATAGAGGGGGGCCGGGCGCTCGTCGCCGTGGGCAGCCGCTCCGAACTCCGGAAACGCCTTTCGCACAAAGCCGATCCTGCTCGGGCTGTGGGCGCGCGGCCCGATCGCCACGAACGCCCTGACGTTCACCCACGCCTCCGCGACCTGCATGCCCTCCGCCTCTCTCGCGTACCGCAGCGCGAGAGCGGCCTCCACCACTCGGGGGTGGGCCGCTGCAGCCGCCACCAGCCCGCCGTGGCCCGTCCCGATCACGACCTTGGGCCACCGCGCGGCACACTCTCGCAAGACGGCGGCCACCGCGGTCAGCACGTCATTGCGAAGCTGCTTCCGCGCCTTACCAC
>CAUYUJ010020630.1:90000-153367 GCA_963575745.1 Prorocentrum cordatum | reverse complement strand
GGAGGAGGAGGAGGAGGAGGATGGCGAGGAGGAGGAGGAGGAGGAGTTGGTGGAGGTGGAAGAGGAGGAGGGCGAGGAGGACGAGGAGGAGGATCAGTGTAAATTCAAGAGTCATCACCGATGATGGAAGTAACCCTCCCTCCAAGCTCCCTCTTCGTAGGCCCGTACAACGGTTCATTTCCATTGAGTGAACTGCCTCGTTGGAAAACAATCGTTTGAAGATCCTGAAGCATGCCAAAACACTGTTCTCGGGATTTCGACGCCGCGTATCAACCATACTGTTGCGTTTTGACGATCCGGAACCGTGCCATAACGCCACTTACTGGATTTCAGCACCGCGAATCAACATAACTGTTGCACCCGCACAATCCTGAATCATTCCAAAACATCATTTTTTGGAACGTTGATTATGGGAAGTCGTGAGCTCTTGCAAAGTATATAATGAATGTTCGCCGTGCGAAGGCGAGAGCCACATTTTGAAAACGACCGCCTCGATCTGTGAACTTTTTTTAAATTTTGAAGAACGAATGTGCGCGGGCGCTTCAGGCGAGAGCCACATTTTGAAAACCACCCGCCCTTAAGCGTGAAGCTCTGGCAAATTTTGCAACAAGAATGCGCGGCGCTCAGACGAGAGCCACATTTTGAAAACCACCCGCCCTTACTCCGTGAAGCTCTTTCAACTTGAAATAACGAATATGCGCGGCGCTCAGGCGAGAGCCACATTTTGAAAATCACCCGCAAATTGTGAGGAAGTTTCAGGCGAGACGCCCTGCCCGCCCTAAAAACTGGCCTCGGTGGTGCGACAGGGAGACTTTATCGCGAAGGAGAAGAACGGAGGGAGGAGGAGGAGAGGGGAGGAGGAGGAGGAGGAGGAGGAGGAGGGCGAGGAGGAGGAGGAGGAGGAGGAGGAGGAGGAGGAGGAGGAGGAGGAAGAAGGCGTGGAGTCGGCGTCCAGCGGCCGCCCGGCCAGCTGCCGGCCACTGGCGGGAGGCCAGATGCTCGGCGACCGGCTCGCGGGCATGTGGGCGGCGATGGGCAAGGCCAGCCGCTCTCCTGCCTGATGACTTGAGCGCCTCTCGTCGACGCCCTCCTCCACATGGGGTCGGAGCAGATGGAGTCGGGAGATCGGGGATGCGGATCGATGTGGAGCCCGATCGTCTCCACGCCGACGGTGCCGATGCATCGCCGACGCATCGGCGATGAATCGGCGATGCGGCGCAATCCTCCGACCCCATCTACACGGGCCCCATTGGGGAGGCCTCCACCCTCTCCAGACCTCCAGCGACAAGAAAATGAAGAGGTCTGAGCATTGCCCGCGTTTTCGGTCTCCGTGGGCCTCTCTCGGGCAAGCCAGGACTGTCAAGAGACGGCTCGGGACGAAAGGCCGGACCAGCGGGCTACACGCCAAGAACAGATCACAACCTCGGGGGGGAGGTTCTTCCCTCCCCCTCCTCCCTCCCTCCCTCCCTCCCTCCCTCCCTCCTCCCTCTCCCTCCCTCCCTCCCCCTCCCTCCCCCCTCCTCCTCCCTCCTCCTCATCTCTCTTCCTTTCCCCTCCTCCTCCTCCTCCTACTCCTCCTCCCTCCTATCCTTCCTCCTTCCTCCTCCTCCTCCCCATCCTCCTCCTCGCCCTCCTCCTCCTCCCCTTCTCCTCCTCCTCTCTTCCCCCCTCCTATCCTTCCCCCCTCCCTTCCTTTTGCCCCTGCCTCCGCCGCTGCCCTGTCGCTGCCCCTGCCGCAACCCCTGTGCCTGTCCCCGACCCTGCCCCTGTCTCGCTGGGCGGCGCTCCGTCCAAACCCTCCCACGATGGCTTCCAGCATGGACGCCTGTCTGGTCGAGGGGTCAATGCCGATGCTTTCGCCAGTCAGTATTTTTGAACCTATCCCTATCCCCATCCCCCATCCACATCTCGAGCCCCACCGTCTCACCAACTCGGTTGGGGATATGCCCCTCGAAACCCGAAGAGGGCTGCCCATATCCCCATCTCGGGGGTAAATCGGCCAGCGGGGCCCAGGCCACGCCAGTGGGGATGGGGATCGGTTATTACACGATGCTCAGCCAGTTTCGCGTCGGGTACAGACGCATTTCGACGGTGCCGCGCCGTGGCCTGCCGTCGGGGGCGCTGTGGGCTTGGTTAATTCCCGCGGTCTTCGCCTCCGCCCACCGACGCCCTCTCGGGGCCCTGTTGACCGCGGTGCTTTTGGAGGTCAAGAGGCAAGGGGTTTGCGCGAGAGAGGTGGGGGAGTGGGAGAGGGGACGGCAAGTGTCAGCAGCGGCGGAGGTGGGCCGGCGGCGGGCTGTGGAGTAGGGTTGGCCGTAGAGATAGGAGAGAGTCCACCCCTACAAGCAGGCCAGCGGGTCGTTGCGTGTTTCTTCCCTTCTTCGCCAGTGGTCCTGCTCCCCGTCGTTGTCGCGACCCTGGCCATATCTTCCTCTGTGCCCCTCAGCGCGTTTGTTTTTATTGTCCTTTCGCCCGCCAGCCTGTCGACCTCGCGAGCGCCCCTTGTTTTCGGGCTGCGCAAACAATATAGACCACGCTTCGGTGAGGTCGCACCTCGAGGGTAACTACGCCCGCTGGGGGCGACAAACCGTTTGGGGCCGCTAGGTCAGGCGCTCGCGGGTTCGTCAAAGTCACGCCGCGCAGTGATGCGCGCTCCCCGGTGGAGCGCGGTTCCCGGTCTATTCGGCGGCACCGCGAACACATATCTTCTTTTTTAGGCACGCGCGCGAAACTAACACTCCTGCATTTGCCTTCGCGCGCGCGTCGCCCCCCAAACTAGCACAGTTTTTTGACGCAGTGCCCTTCCATGCAATAAGGTTTCCCCGGGCTCGCAGACGGGCCGACCATGTCGACGGGCGCCGTCGCACGACGCGTCAGGCAGCTTGCGCCTGCGTCGCAGTCGCATCCCGGGCGACCCTGGGATAAACCAGGATCCTTCTGTTGTAAGTATCATTGCGTCTTCGCTGCTCCCGATGGTCAATTAGCATGCCCATCCCAGTCGCCGGTGTTGCGATGGTATTCGGGTCTGCGCGTGCTATGGTCGAAGCAGGGGATGGCATCGTGTTAGATCGAGACAACGATGGGCGACCTTGCAGCCAATGCAAACATGAAGCAACTGGACACAAGGCGACGACTTACGAGAAAAACTGTCATTTTCGATTTGCCATACGGGTCCCAAAAGAGGCCATGGGGCAGCGGAGCGCGTGGGAAGTAGAGGATGTTAGTGATGAGAGACGTGGCGGTTTTTCCCAGGCAGGGAACTCTCATGGCAGACCATTTTACGGAATCCGAATGAGCCCGTTGGCCCCATCCGACATCCAGTCTTCGTGAGCTTGGAGGAAAACGAAGAGGAAGAGGACGGGGGCAGCGAGTTAAGTGACGTGGAGGACGTGTTCGTCGGAGAGGAGGCCGAGGCAGTAGAAGTCTCTGCGCGCGACCCACGACCAAGCGAAGTCGACGTCGAGCTATCTAACAACATTCATTTACCCCGCCGAAGCCCGCGCCTCCACTGCTTTCGAAGACATGCTAGGAGAAGACTGCGCGGAGAGAACGTAGGGGCGCCAGGGCAAGGCGCGCCAGTGGTCTCAGATGGCTACATGTGGTCTAGCAAGGAAAAAAAGGAGACAGCGAGGAACAATGGCAGACGAAACCCAATCATCCCCATGCGCTGCTGGGACGTAATGTTATCCTGGGGCCGCGCTTCAGTCAACAGGGGCACGGGCCCATACTCAGCCAGGGAATCTCGTCATCTGATTTTCATCGCTGGCCGCGATTGATCCTCGCGCGCGACGGGGAGTCACCCATTGCGGCGCTCAAGGACGTCGTTGGCGCCTCTTGCGACTTCGGCGCTCGGGGGCACCCGAGCAAATTGTGAAGTCGAAAGGACAACCAGAACAGTGCAGGGCGAAAATGCGACGTGAAAGAATGCCTCGGACGACGCATATAAGATTGAGTTCGGGGAGTATCACGCACTTTTGCCTAGCTCAGTGGCCTAAGTTTGCATTGGCGCCGATAGCAAGACGGCCCGCGCGAGATGCCGAGGGTGGAAATTCAGTGGGGCGTTGCCCGTGTTTGCAGACTCTATGATGCGTCTAACGACCCCGCCTGACAAGGGAGAGAACGGCCTCGAGGCAAGATGGGGGAGTAGTATCTTTCTGGGAAGAAGCATGCCGAGAGTTCATCTGTGGCATCCCAGGAAGCGCCACCAAGTCTCGCGAGTTCAGGCGCAGACTCAGAGATGGGGAGAGTTGGGGTCTATATGAGGTCGACAACGTGCTTGGGGCGGAAGTTGCAGCCAGGGTGGCCTCGCCCATGGCGGTGCCTTGTCGAGGTTTGGCCGCCGACGCCGGGCCGTTACTGGCGCGGGGGGCCGCGGCAATGAAGTCGGAGTGCGTGGCTATGGAGCCTGCGCCTGGGCGCTATGGTTGCCGGGGAAAAGCTAGGGGGCGCCGCGCATGAACCGCGTGGTCCAGAATGTCGAGAAAGAGTCATCGAGTGGCTGCAAGTCCGAGACGATTCGAGCATTCAGGGTAGGTGGGCGGCAGCTCAAATGAGGACGGAGCCCGGTAGTGCCAGGCAAGACAAGGTTAGAGAGGACCATGTAAAGGACAATTTGGTGGGCGACGAGGAGAGAGCGTTTTTTTTTTGGGGGGGGGTGAAACAGGTTCCACGCGGGTTTTGGGCGGGGTGGATTGAGTTCCATTTAACCTTTGGCAGCGATTGCGACGAGCGCGCCGCCGGCGTTACTCCGCCGAGTTTGGCGGCGGCAAAAGGAAAGTCGGAGGGCCCAAGGGCCGATGGGAGGGCTGGAGATGTTGGCTATGAAGGAGGGGGGGCGGCTAGGTTTGCAGCAGGGCGACGCTGGAGCTGGAGGGGGCGAGCGGCCTGAATTCGAAGACGTGGAGACAGACCAGCCTCGGCAGGTAGGTGAATAACAGGAAAGCATGAACGCCGATGAGGTACGTTCCGGGGTAGGCGGGATGGAGCCTGGCCCAGGGGCTCTGTCGCGTGGCTGATCAACGCAAATTTGGATGTCGGCATTCAAGTCAAGGAGGTCAGGGGAGTGGCGAGGTTGCAGGGTCAAGGCCTGTTTCCGAGGCCTACTCGCAAGTGCGAGGTGCTGGCATGGCGGAGAATATGGGGCTCGTGCCCAGGTTGGCAGGTGATTTGGCAACGCGCGATGAATGAGGGAATCCATAGGTATAAAATTGCAGGGTAGCCGTGCAAAAGCCAAGGCGGTTATCATCAACCAGACAGCCCCCCTACTATTATTAGTAAGCCCAATGCTTGTGGCTTTCAGTATGTGGTAGATTATTAAGTCGAAAAACTCGGGTCAGATACGACGAGGGAAATGCTGGACTATGGGGCGGAACATGTCACATTTTGCGGAACTGTGGATTTGACTTCCTCTTTGAGCATGCTGCGGAGGCCTCGGACTGGGCCGCGAGGCCGCCGCGCGCAATGTCGAAGCGCGAGGGCGTTCATGAAGAAACCCGCGCGGCTCGTGACTAACATCCCCATGCGTCGGAAGGCCTCCCAGTGTAAAGCGCCAGGGTCAGCATCGACGCACCGAGATAACTTATGCGGGGCTGAGCGAGGGGATCCAGCGCATGCCCAGACCGCCTCGGCCGAGCTATATTCATGGGCTGGTTGGCCAGATGACTGCGGACGACCGAGTTGGGTGCTCTTTTAGAGCTTGTGACGCAGTAGTTGAGTGGAACGAGTCGGGCGAAACGTTGGCAGTCATGGGGTCAGGTGAGAACTGAATTCGGCGCTGGCAATGGGCGCGCGCTAACTTGGCCAGATAAGATAATGGCACCTATCGCCTTATGCTCCCAGGGACTTCAAGATCAATGTGGAGTTCATGCTTGCGCAGAGTTACACAGGACTTGGGGGCCGGTGAAGTGCGCGTTGGCGGGGGCGGGGCCCGCGAGAGTCAGTGGGGGGGGCGGGGGGGGGGTTCGGGGGGGCGCGAAATATCGCCGCGATTCGCCTGCCAGGTTGCCCAAGACAGCCAGCCGCATCTGCGGATTCGCGGAGCGTGTCGGCGCCGGGGCTGGTTCAGAGCTCTAGTGGCATTGGGGGCCTGTGTAAGTCTTGCTGAAGTGCGGCCAGCTACCATGGAGGACACGCGCGTGGTTCACCGTGAGGATGATGACGCACGGGATGGGGATGACGTATCAGGCAGCGGGCTTGCCCAGGACTCGCGGTGAAACCTCGGGGGCAGGAGATGCGGCATTTTGTGATGCGCTCGGTTTATAGTGCGAAGGGGGCCGGGATCAACTAGGGTGACGAGGCCAATCGTGCGTCCTGATCCCGTCTGGCGGCCCAGCAAGGTAAGTGCACATCTAAAGAGAAGAACGCATTTGCGTGCTCTTGACTGCGGCAGTTACCGAGGGGGTACAGCATGGCCAAGGGGGGCGAGAGAAGGGGCTCAAGCTGGTTCTATCGACATCCAGCGGGCACGCTGTCGCGCCGAGGCCGAACCGTCGCGCGGTTGACTGGGCGTTTTCGGGAGACTGTTTAAGTCGATGCGCGGCGCCCAGTGCACCGCCAGCAATCGGAGAGATGGTTGCGTGGATTTTGCGCTCGATATTGGTTCTGACGCTGAGAAAGCGTCGCCAGGCGCCCTCAAACATTGGGCGGAGCTTGCGAACGGTGCCTGGGGATGATGGGTTTTCATTCGGTGGCGATGTCGATCTCGATTGGTTCGGGGGGGAGTTGAACAGGCATTTGATTTTAAACCGAGGCAGACTCGGGCCTTGACCTAATGACATGAAGGCGATCAGTACTATCAGCCGGATTTTGGCATCGAGCCCGTTTGGATTATGTTGCGTGGCGGATCCGGGGCCCGCTGAGACATCTATCATTGGGCCGTGTCTGGAGCATTTATCACAGTTGAGTAACACCAGATTTGCGCTTGAAACCCACTGGAACTTCCCTTGGACCTCCCGAGCAAACATTGACATTTCCCCCGACAAAGATCTATACTTGGACGACAGCTGCTACGCACTTCCTCGCCAGACACGCACCTGACATAAACTTGAATTACACTTCGGCTGCGTTTGGATTGCTTTGGGTTTGTACTTTGAACTACATGGGCTACACCTGAAGTGCACTTGCACTGCGCTTGGGATACAGCTGAACCGCACTTGCGCTCGCAGTCGGGCAACGCTGGAGCGCGTGAGCCATAGCCCAGGGTTGCGCCAAGACGTCCCGTGCTGCGACTGCGCTCCATGCGCGGCGCTGCGGTGTCTCGCGCATCGCGCGCTCGGGGCTGCGACGTTTCCTGCGCCGCCATGGCGCACGCGCCCCGGTGCTTCGTCGTCGCCCGCAGTGGCGGCTAAGCCGGCAAAGCAGCGCGGAACCAACGTGCACCCGAAGTTGCGACCCCGTAGCAAGTTAACGCGCGTGATGTCTGTCTTTATTTCGGCATTCGCACGCTTGTTATTCAAGCCGCCCCCCAGACTGCCCTGCAGTTTCAGCAGAGCCAGCCGCTGCGCGCGCGCCCGCGACCCGCGGGCACTGCGCGCGACGTGCCACTTGCGGGTGCGGCCAGAGATGACAAGCGCCTGATCGCATGCGTCGCATTTTCAGTTGCTTGTGGGGTAGCGGCGATGGCGACCGTTGGAGATAGCCCTTGCGCTGTGCAGCGTGGAAGGAAGAAGCACTCCTTACTGTGCGAACATTGGGGGTGTGGTTGTTTCTCTATGACACACCCTGTTGTGCGCGTGCGTTTTGTGCACTCGTTTTCTTTGCAAGCTGAAGTGCCGCATCTCCGTGCCTGCCCGAGCAGTGCAGCGTGGGTGGGTGGGTGGGTGGGGGTGGGGTGGTGGTGGTGGTGGTGGTGGGGGGGGGGGGGCGGTGGCGCGCAACCTCGCGAAGAAGGGGGTGAGGATTCCCTTGCCAAGCCATGAAGATTAGGAGTGCCAAGCTTCAGTGGCCAGGGCGCGCTCTCTAGCGCAGGGAGTTTCGGATGTGCTCTCTTCAGTCGAGGGGTCTGCGCGTTCCACGTCAGCCCCGCCGCGCGGGGCATGGGCAAGTTTTCCCGCGCGGGGCAAGTGCCTCAAGATCGCAGCAGACGTGGCTGACCGCGTTCGAATCAAGAAAACCCTGGGGGGCCAACCGCGCTGACGGACACCGACTATGTTGCATGTGAGAAAGCGCGGGCAGCAACTAGCGGAGGTGCAGGCATGTGGGGGCAGCGCTTTATTCAGTCGCGGAGTCCTGCTCAGGGTTTGGTGACACCATCCTCTGTAGCATTGGGGTATTTCGGGATGGTTGAAGGTGGGTCAGCTGCGTCAGGTGTGCAAGCAGTGCTCCAGTATGTCGAAGTTGATGGTCGCATTTCATTCAGAGCGATGCACGTGCAGCCGTTGCGTTTGCGATCGGGTGCGGATCGGGGGAATTCAGACACACCGAAGTCTGCCAGTTTTGGTTACTAGCGATGGTGAGGCAAGTGGACATCAGCGCGATCAACGTATAAACGCATGAGGACCTTGCATATGCCATTAACCAGGGAGCAGGGGGAACATGCCCATGCATGTGCGCGCTAGCAACGAACACTTCGCGAACGGAAGACATGAGCTGGCGCCCGCTGCGGCTTTTTAGCCCAATACATATCATGAATAACATCGCGACCCGACTTGTGGGGACTTGAGTTCAGCATCGACCGAGGCCCAGGTGCTCGTTTGTGCGATTCCAAACGTCTACTACAACATATGTTAAGCACATAGCATGATTCGGTGCTGTTCGACAGTTAAATCGTGCATCGCGTGTTGGGAGGCCCCTGCACGTTGATGCCCAATTCACATTCACCTTTTGCTTTGATGCTTGGATGGGCTCTTGGCTTGGCTGCACGGGCCCCTTGTTTCGCATTCGTTCGTTGCCCCGTTTTTTTTTTTTTTTTTTTTTTTGGAGGGGGGGGGGTATATATATATATATATATATATTTATGAATACATACATACATATATATATAGCCCGTCTCCACATGCGGCTTATCAGCCGACGGGGGTGGTGTTATATCGTAGAATTACGAATGGGTGAGCAGTGCCGCCAAGAGGAGTCAGTTCGGTTTGCCCAGTGCGCCCCGGAATGCTATCATGTTTGCCAAATGCCATTGGTGTTTGGCTAGAGTATTGCTCGCCTTCTCGGAAAACAGCGCTCATAATGATTATGTTGTTGATGATGATGGTGGCGATAAGAAAGATGATGATGATGATGATGATGGTGATGATGAATGATGATGATGATGATGATGATGATGGCGATGATGGTGGTGCTGAATCTGATGATGATGATGATGCTGATGATGATGATGATGAGGAGGAAGAGTAGGAGGAAGAAGAAAACGATAAGGATGATGATGCTGCTGATGATGATGATGATGCTGATGCTGATGATGATGATGATGATGATGATGATGATGATCACGATGATGATGATGATGATGATGATGATGATGATGATGATGATGATGATGATGATGATGATGATGATGATGATGATGATGATGATGATGATGATGATGATGATGATGATGATGATGATGATGATGATGATGATGATGATGATGATGATGATGGAGGAGGAGGAGGAGGAGGAGGAGGAGGAGGGAAAACAACAACGAGAGAGGAGGAGGAGGAGGGTGGAGGGGGAGGAGGGGGGCTGGAAGAGGAGGAGGATGATGAGGAGGAGGGAGGAATAGTAAGAGGACGATGACGATGAGGAGGACGAGGACGAGAAAGAAAATGAAAAGGAAGAGGAGGAGGATGAGGAGGAAGAGGAGAAACATGAGAAACATGAGGGACAGGAGGAGGAGGAGGAGGAGGAGGAGGAGGAGGGAAAGGAAGAGGATGAGGAGGAGGACGAGGAGGAGGAGTAGAAGGAGTAGGAGGTGGACGAGGACGAGGAGGAGGAGGAAAAGGAGGAAGAGGAGGAAAAGGAAAAGGAGGAGGAGGAACATGAGGAGGAACAGCCTTCTGAACGCGGCAGCGGCTGCGAGGCCTCTTGGCCGTCTTGGCCACCGAAAAGTGGATTTTGGGAGCTCTTCGGGTGGCCGCAGCCCCGGGCCTGACACGCTCACGTCGCCCTGGCAATGCGAAGGCGGCCGGGAGTGACGATCGCAGGCTTGTTTTCCCCCGGTCTGGGTCAGGGGCTGCGTGCGGCTCGCAGGCCAGAGGGAGTGTAGGTCGCACCTGTGAGCGGATCTGAGGACGAGCCAGGGTACGTGTCACGCCGAGTGGAGGGAGAGGAGGAGGAATAGGAGGAGGATGAGGAGGAGGAAGAAAACGAGGAGGAGGAGGAGGAGGAGGAGGAGGAGGAGGAGGAGGAGGAGGAGGGGGAAGACAACCAGGAGGAGGAGGAGGAGGAGGAGGAGGAGGAGGAGGAGGAGGAGGAGGAGGATGAGGAAGCCTCTTGCGCCGCACGATGCGCAGGTGACGCCAGTGTTTATCGTGGAGTTTGGGGGAGGCCCGCCGCTCAGTCTCCGCAGCCCGCGCGAGCCGCGCAAGAAGGGGGGGCGTGGCGGAGCGGGCCGCAGGTCCCAGTTCTCCGCTGTTGAAAAACGCAAGAAGGCGGGGCCGTCTTCACCGACATTGGCGCGTAAGCTGCCCGCGTAAGGTCGCGCGTCAGCGCTTTCGTTTCCAGTGCAGCGTGCCGCGCTGGCGGCCCGCGTAAGCCGCCGCGAACGGTCGCTGTGCCATCTCGCTTGAGGCCCCGTTTCATTTCATCGCTCACTTGCCCTTCCCCCTCCCCATTTGCGCGTCCCCTTGCCAGTTCGCCCCGCCTGCCCCCCCAATCCCACTTCGCCGTGCATATCCTTTTCCTCTTGCCCGTTCAGCTACCTTTCCCCCCCTTGCCTTCGTTCATACCCCCTTTTCCCCCCAGGAGGACTGCGACGAGATTGCAGACTACTTGTGGTGCGATCGTCTTGTGCAGTCTTGCGGGCGCCCGAAAAAGATGCGAGGGCGGGCCGATTTACGCAGGCGACATGCGCCCGATACTCTGAACGTGCTGGCCACAGGCATTCGCCTGCCATGCTCACGCGTTGCAAAGTGCCCGTGTGGACTCGCTGCGAACAGCGCAGCCCGAGGTTGAATCGGCGTGCTGGGACTCATCCCCACCTTCCCCCGCTCGTTTCGACATGGACCTCACCCTCTTCTTCCTGGTCCTCGTCCTCGTCCGTGCTGTCGTCGTCTCCCTTGTCCTGTCGTCGTGCGTGCGTAAGGTTAGCGTCGTGGTCGTCGTCATACCCCCTCCTCGCTTGCTAATGAGTTTCGTCGTCGTGCTCCTCCTCCGCCTCCTCCTCCGCCTCCTCCTCCTCCTCCTCCTCCTCCTCCTCCCCCTCCCCTCCCCCTCCTTCCCCTCCTCCTCCTCCTCCTCCTACTCCTCCTCCTCCTCCTCCTCCTCCTCCTCCTCCTCCCTATGGTCCTTCCGCTGCCACAGTTCCGCGCAGTGATCCTGCTCTGGCTTCTGGCTCCCTCTGGCCCTGCTCCTGCTCCCTCCATCCCGTTCCGTCTTCGCACCATCCATCCATCCATCTTCTCCGTCCTTTCCTTCCCTGTGTTCCTTCTTGCTCCTCTTGTTTCTCTGGCCCCTATTTCTCTCCCCCCCTCCTCCTCCTCCTCCTCCTCCTCCTCCTCCTCCTCCTCCTCCTCCTCCTCCAGACCTCCCCTTTCCCTCTCTCGGCGGCGAGCGAGAGGCGGAAGCCAGGAGCAGCAGGCCTTCGCAGAAGACGGCGGGACCTCTCAGACGCCCCTCGCGTTTTTTGAGAAGTGCTCCATGTCTTCGGGGAAAGGCCGGGGGATTTCCGAGCCTTCTGAGCAGGCCCGCCCCGTCTCATCCCCCCGGGACTCGCCGCCGACTCCCCCCACCCCCGCCAGCCTTCCCTTCCGCCCCCGTACCCTCTCCCTTGCAGTGCCCGTTCCCCCTCCCCCACAGCCAAGAGCCCCGACGCCATGATTTTTTCATGACGTTGTCCCCAGAGGTCTGGATCCATTCCCCAGGACCGTTTTTTTCCCCACCCGACAGGTTGGGCTCGTTAGATTTTAGAACAGACCTCCCGACCCGTCCACCCTGCATACCGCGGTCGCCAGATCCCCCGGCTCCCGAGTATCCCCGAGTCCCGCCTCGCGCCCCTCTGCATACCGCGGCCGCCAGATCCCCAGGTCACCCGAGTATCCCTGAGTGTCCCGCTCCTCGCTCACACATCATAACAGGACATAACAGTATCATATAGCAGAACATAGTACAGCACAACACGATAAGCTTTGACATACCAGCGCATAACACCACACCACCTGACATGCCATGTCCGAACATGACATACCATATCATGACAACACATGTCGTAACATAATACACCACGACAGAGCACTGCACACCATAGCACAGCATCACAGCACATAACATCACACAACACGACAACGCAAGCATGCCACAGTAACACACCGCAGGCCTGAACATACCAAACACGTAACATGCCACATCATCACATTCCATGACTTAGCATAGCATAGCATAGCACACCATTCAATAACAGCGCATGCTATGCCATATCGGATCAGACGTAACATGTATCATGAATTGGCATACCATGCCATTCCATAACATACCATGACGTAACACACCTTGCCAAACCACATCAGCACCTCGCACATAGCAGGACAGGCAGCATGGCAGCATAGATGACATGTCATAACATGACAGAGCGCGGCACCATCTGCTACATCGCAACACATGGCACATCATAACACGACCAGCTATGTAATACTATATTACACAAACCAGGTCATCACACCATATGTCATGCCATCACACAACATACGATTCCATACCATACCATAGCATGCCATGGCAGACCACATCACATCGTAACACACCAGCAATACACATACCATTACATATCATGACATATCATACCATGACAGAGCGCGGTTTACCACATTACACCGTCGCGTAACACAATGTATGCTAACACCATCACATAAAAAACGCATACCATTTCATAGCATGTCAGAACAGGGCATCACAGGACACACCATAACAACGCATGCAATGCCATCAGGGAGCATCCATATCAAACCATAACACCACACATCATAGCAAACCAGGGCAGAGCACACCATATCATAGCGTAGCAGAACAGCGCATACCATTTCACACAATGACATACCATAACATCCATAACGCAGGATCGCAGCATTTCATAACATTACAAAGCATCTAATCACAACAACATATTTAGCACTACAATATAATCGAACGCGACGTGCGCGCCGAGGTCGGGCTGGCCACAGGAGCAAACAGGCACAGAAACGAACGATCGGACGACGTCTCTATTGTGACAAGCGTCACGGCGTCACGCTAGCCCGTCGAGAACAGTACAGACATAATAAAGCACAACGCATTATGACATTATTAAATAAGCATGATGTAACGAATATACCACCACAACAAGCACACCATCACATAGCTGTTGTACTACTGCTACCCCTACGTCAACGATTCAGATATGGCATGATTGGCTATAACTTTCTGCAATACGCTATGCATCACAAATAATACCATACCATAGCCGGACCTGACATAACATACGTAGCATGTCATATCAAGATTCCGCAGAGCATATATCATATCAAATCATACAATGAAAAGGGCTGAGCATAACAGAGCATATGTTTACAGACACATCATCAATTTTTAGAGGAACTTCGTACCATACCAGGCCGTACCATAATAGAATCAGACGCGACGTGTGCGCCGAAGTCAGCCTGGTCACAGGTACAAAGAGGCGCAGCAACGACCGATCGGACGACGTATCTAACGTGACATGCGTCACGGCGCCATGCCGTCCCGTCGACAGCATAACATAACATACCGTAGCACTGCAGGATGGAGCATGAACGAGCATAACATATTTGAACATTGCTAAGTATAGCAACGACAAATCAAGCGCGCACTAGCATCCGCGCCTGGCCACAGGAAAGAACAGGCGCGGCAACGACCGATTAGACGACGTATCAATTGCGACAGGCGTCACGACGTCACGCCACCCCATCGAGATCAGAACAGAAACAAACAACTGTGCATAGAGCATAACAGAACCGAACAACACGCGATAGAGTAGAATTCGGCAGAGACCGAGTACTGGCGGCCTATCATACGCGACATGCGCGCCAAACCCAGGCTGGCCACAGAAGCAAACAGAGCAGCATCGACCGATTAGAAGCCAAAGCAAACGTGAAAGGCGTCACGACGTCACGCCGGCCAGTCCACAGCATAACATACCTTACCATAATGCCACCTATTTCACTGGTCCAGAATCGATCCGAACATAATCAAGCACAACATAACGTATACGCCAGCCACCACTCTACGGCTTCTCATCAAACGAGACTTGCGCCCCGTCATCGGAGGAGGATGGGGCGTCCGTAGCAGGAGGAGGAAGGAAAGGCCTGCCTCACCTCCTCCTCCTGCTTCGTCGTCCGCCTCCTCGTCCTCGTGCTGCTGCTGCTGTTCCTCCTCTTCCTTTTTCATGTCAACAGGCTGCATATTCTCTCCGAACAAGCTCTGGTGCCTCGCACAACTCGTTTTGGGGGCCGGTTTGTCGCTCCAGGAATTTGTTTCGGTTTCTCTCGTCAGGGGCCCTGGGCTTGTTAGACTTTCGGATAGCATCAACTTGCGACCTGGCCCGGCCGCCGCGCTGGCCGAGACCGCCGGGCCCCGCACACATCGTTTCAGCAGGCGGCCGCACCGTTGGGAACAAACGCCGGAGGTTTCGGTGGGGATCGTTCGACACTGAATCATCCACCCTGCGCCGTCTTCTGACGAGTCCGAGGCCCGGCGATGGCCCCCGGAGCCCGAGAACAGAGGGAAACCTTCCCTGCAGGCCCCCGCCCTCCCCTGGCTGGCTGCGGCCAGGCACCGGGATGCTGGCCCGCGACGTCCTCCGACACTGCCGCCAGGCCAGCGGCGGGGCCGCGAGCTCTGGGGCGGGGAGGAGGAGCCAGGCGAGGCAGAAGCCTGTCCCCATTCCCCGTCTCTCTCCCCTTGCCTCACCCCCTCGTCTCCCCCCTTCTCCTCTCGCCTCTTCCCCCCTCTCCTCCCCCCCCCTCTCTCACCCTCCTTTCCCCCCCTTTCCCCCCCCCCTTCCCCTTTCCTCCCATCGCCCTTCCTCCCCTGCCGCCTCCCTTTCTCCTCCTGCCTTCCCCCTCGCTCCTCGTCCCGTCCTCGTTGCTCGTCCCTCGTTTCACTCCTTCCTGGCTCCTCGTTCGTCTTTCCCCTTCCTCCTTTCTGCACTCCTCCCTTCTTCCTCTTCCCCCCCTTCCTCGCGCCCTCTCTCGGCCGCCGCCCGCAGTCCCAGCCGGAGTTCTACGCGGCAGTCACCCGGTACGTCATCGGCGAGCGCTCGCAGGCCCAGCCGGCCAGGGGGTAGGCGAGGGCCGGCGGGTCTCGAGGAGGCCGTACGGCCGCCGGGAAGCTCCGAGCACGCACTTGTCGATCGCCCCTGCCACGAGGAGGAGGAGGAGGAGGAGGAGGAGGAGGAGGGGAGGAGGAGGAGGAGGAGGAGGAGGAGGAGGAGGAGGAGGAGGAGGAGGAGGAGGAGGAGGAGCAGGAGGAGGAGGAGGAGGGGGAGGAGGAGGAGGAGGAGGCTCAGATCTGTCACCCGCTGGGCGGGACCGCGACAATCGGTGCATGCAGCTGGCGGCGCCGAGCGTGGGCCCCGCGGGGTGCCACGGGGGGCAGGCGGCGAAGGTGCTCCTGGGCCGCCCCTTCTGCCTCGGCGGCGGAGAGACTTCCCTCTCTCAGGAGGGGAAGAAACACACAGACACAATTCATCGCCGATTCCCTAGAAAATATGGGAAAATATGGGCAGTGGGGGGAAGACGGAAACCCCAGAAAATATGAGAACATATTGGGAACCCTTTTATTTGTGTGCAGTTATCTGCGTGTCCTGGGGCCCCTTCATTTGGTGAACCTCCCTCTCGTGCACACGGCCTATAGGACCGAAGCCGACGGACCTGGACCAGCAAACACGACGGCCGCGACGCCCTCCCGCGAACCGAGAACGGCCGATTCGCTAATCGGCGTGCCAGGGCAGGAGGTCTGCTCCCCCCCCTGCCCCCCTCTCTGCGCGCCCGCCCGCCGTGCCACCCCGCGCTGGAGCTCCGAGCGCACGCCGCCCGCGCCCGCCGCCGACCCGAGCACGGGGCGCCCTCCAGGCTGTCGGCCGGGGCGCGACGGGCAGCGGCCCCCTGGGCCGCGAAGGCTGTCCACGGCCGGCAGCGGCTGCTGTTGGGCAGGCCCTCCTTGGCCGGCAGGAGGAGGAGGAGGAGGAGGAGGAGGAGGAGGAGGAGGAGGAGGAGGAGGAGGAGGAGGAGGAGGAGGAGGAGGAGAGGAGGAGGAGGAGGAGGAGGAGGAGGAGGAGGAGGAGGAGGAGGAGGAGGGGGAGGGGGAGGAGGGGGAGGAGGAGGAGGAGGAGGAGGGGGAGGAGGAGGAGGAGGAGGAGGAGGAGGAGGAGGGGGAGGAGAAGGAGGAGGAGGAGGAGGGGGAGGGGGAGGAGGAGGAGGAGGAGGAGGAGGGGGAGGAGGGGGAGGATGAGGCAGTCGTGCCAGGGTTCGAGATCAGCGGAGCTGCCATTGGAGCTGGATGAGGATTTTGGCTCCGTATCGGAGTGATCTGCGCTGGGTTCGTGCCCCCCTCAGGTGATCGTGCCCACTACCACACGCACTACGATCATCACGCTCAGACCGTTGTTCCTGTCGTCGCTCCGAGCTGTCGTCGCTGCGTGCCCGTCGTCGCGAGACTCGACCAATCATACGAAGCATTCGTCTCTGGGTGCTGCGGATCTGTTGTTCCACACCTTTCGCCATCAAAGCCCACGATGATGAACCGTATAGACATGTCGGGGACTCTTGTTTGCGAGCTCCACACTTCTTCCAGGCAGCCTTAATGCGCTTATCCACCTCGATCTCCGCTGATGCAGAACATGTGAAGTTCAGCCCAAATATTTCTACGTCCCACTGAACGGCAGAGTCTCGTTGCGCAGCCCACCGACGTCTATGTGCTCACGATTTGGCCTTGGGGTGCGAGCCTGAACATTGTGTAATATCGTTCTCTTCTCTGGATGGAAAATGAAGGCCCACCGCTCTTGCCGCCACCACAACACTGAACATCAATCTGACATCATTGGCATAACGTGAATATGTCAAAGCCGGACTGCTTCCAAGTCGCATTGACAGTCCGTATTTTCTGCCTTCCCACGCGGCCTCAATCTGCAGGAACACATGCTCGGAACACGCTCCTGAAACACATGCTCGGAGGAGGAGGAGGAAGAGCTCTGCTCAACATGGACAAGAGCTGCCGTTGGCCCTCGGCCCCAATCCTTCCGCACCCCTGTCGACGCGAGGGGCAGCTACACAGAGAAGGCGGGAAAAGATGGGCCCCGTCCTCTCTCTCACTCTCTCTCTCTCACTCATCGCTCTCCCGCAGACCTGGCTCCACCAGTTGGCCACGTAGCGGCACATGAGCCAGAGCTGGGCCGCGCCGACGAGCAGGACGCCTGCCGCGAGGCGCAAGAGTCCGCGTCGCCCTGTCTCGCGCTCGGAGCTGTCAGCCCCAGCGCCACTCCTGCTCCTGCGAGCGCCCTGGGGCCCAGCCGGCGCATGAGGCCGTCTGCCATGGCGTCTCTGTCCCCTGGAGCGGGGGCCATGTGTGTTCAGAACATCTGCTCATCTGGGTGGGTCACCGCACGCCTTGGCCCCTTAGGCCGTCATCGCTGCGATTAACGCCGAAAAGGCGATGGAGTGACGAGTGCAGCAGGAGCTCATTGGACCAAACATTAACTCTGCATTACAACCCGTTCGTTGAAACTTTCACTTCATCATATGTACGTATGTATGTTTGCATGCATTCATGTATGCATGTATGCATGTATGTATGTATGCACGTATGTGTGTATGTATGTGTGTGTGTGTGTGAGTGTGCGTGCATGTATGTATGTATGTATGTACGTACGTGCGTATGTATGTATGTATGTACGTATGTATGTATGCATGTATATATATATATATATGTACGTATGTACGCATGAAAGCATGCACATGTGCGTGTATGTATGCATGCATACATGCATACAGGTATGTATGCATGCATGTATGTGTGTGCATGTATACAGGTATGCATGCATGCCCGTATGCATGTATGTATTTATGCACGCGCGTATGTTCCTTTATGTATGTGTTTCTGCATGCACACATGCATGTATGCATGCACATATATAGGTATACGCATGTATATACATATGTATATATACGACTCTGTGTATGCATGTATTTATGTATATATGTGCATATGCATGCATGTATATATACATATATGTATATATATGCATGCCTATATGTACGCATGTGTGCACGTACACATTCATGTATGTGTGCATGCATGTATGCATGCATGCATGCATGCATGCATGTATGTGTGTACGGATGTGAGTATGTATGTAGGCATGCAGGTATGTAGGTGTGCAGATATGTTGGTGTATATGCATGTGCATTTGCGGTAGCTGTATATGTATATGTATATGTACATGTATTGTGTATACAACTGTATACGCATGCATACATGTACGTATTTATGTGTGCATGCATGTATGTATGTATGCATGCATGTATGTGTGCATATATGTAATGTATATACGTATTGATGTATACATGTATGCATGCATGCAGGAGCTCATGTATATAGTGTGATGCATGCATGTATATACAAATGCATGTATGTATGCAGGCTGACACGTACATGCCTATGCATGTATGTATTTAACTATGGTTGTGTTTGTGTGTTTGCATGCATGCATGTATGTAGGTACGTAGTAATGGATGTGCGCATGTTCGTTTGTATGTACGTATGCATGTATGTATGTATGCATGTGTGTATGCATGCATGCATGTATGCAGGTACGCATGTGCGTATGTATGTAGGTATGCAGGTATGTAGGCGTGCAGGTAATTAGGTGTGTATGTATGTATATGTAGAGGTATATGCACATGTGGTGGTACATGTATGTATATATCTACATACATATAGATGTATGGTTGCATGCATGTGCGTATGTATATTTGTAAGGTGTTCATGCATGCATGTATGCATGCATGTATGCATGCATGTATGTAATATAATGCATCGCAATGCTTGTTCAATGCGATGTATTGTAGTGCATGTATGTATGCATGTATGCATGCATGTATGTGTGTATGTGTGTATGTACGTACGTACGCACGCATGTATGTATGTATGCATGTATGCATGCATGTATGTATGCATGCTGGCATGCATGTATGTACGTACGCATGTGCGTATATATGTAGGTATGCAGGTATGTAGGTATGCAGGTATGTAGGTATGCAGGTACTTATGTGTGTATGTATGCATAGGTAGAGGTATATGTACATGTAGTGGTATCTGTATGTGTATATATACATATATATATATATATATATATATATATATATGTATGGTTGCATGCATGTGCGTATGTATATTTGTAAGGTGTTCATGTATGCATGTATACATGCATGTATTCATGCATGCATGCAATATGATGTTTTGTAATGCTTGTGCAGTGCGATGTATTGTATTGTAGTGCATGTATGGATGCATATATGCATGAATGTATGTGTGCATGTGTGCATGTACGTACGTACGTATGCGTGTATGCATGCATGCATGCATGCATGCATGCATGCATGCATGTGTGTATGTATGGATGTGTGCGTGTATCGGTTTGTCTGTCTGTCTGTCTGTCTGTCGGTCTGTCTGTCTGTGTGTATCGGCGGCGAGCGAGGGGGGGAATTGAGAAGGAGAAGGCCTTCTCAGAAGGCGGCGGGACTTCTCAGAAACCCTTGCGCCTTCTGAGAAGTTTTTTTCTGTCTTCGGGGAAGGCTTGGGAAACTTCTCAGAAGGCTTGGAGACTTCCGAGCCTTCCGAGAAGGCCCGCCCCTTGACATTTCCCCCCTAGCTCGCCGCCTAGTGTATGTGTGTATGTATGTATGCATGTATGTATGCATGCATGCATGCATGCATGTATGTATGTTAGCATGCATGCATGCATGCATGCATGCATGCTGCATGTATGTATGTATGTATGTATGTATGTATGTATGTATGTATGCATGCATGCATGCATGCATGTGTGCACTCTTGCATGCATGTAGGTAGGTAGGCTGGTAGGTAGGTCGGTAGGTAGGTAGGCAGGTAGGTATGCATCGGGGACGGTGGGGGGGGACGGTGGGGGGTGGTGGCAAGGGGGGCGGGGACAGCCACCGCCCTTAGTTGTCAACAGGTTTCCTATTTGCCATCCAGGCCAATCTGCCCATCTCGGGGCGAGAACTCCTCCGGGGTGCGCCTGGGTGCGAGATGTCGAAAAAGGGCCCCCCGCTCGAGCAGGAGTCCTCCTGGGTTCCGAAAAACCGAGCCCACACCTGTGGCGCGTTCGCCGCCTTGCCCTCACCCCGTCCTGCTCCCGTTGCTTTTAAGTGCGCGTGTTGTTCCTTCCTCAGCTTAAGCTGGAGTTGGAAGAAGAGGATTAGGAGGAAGAGGAGGAGGAGGAGGAAAAGGAGGAGGAGGAGGAGTAAGAGGGAGGAGGGAGGAGGGAGGAGGGAGGAGGGAGGGGGATCGAGGACCGAGGACTGCAGGGACTTCTCTGTGCCTCTGGAGACCTCCTCATCCTCCGCCCTCGTGCTCCTCCTGTTCCTGCTGCTGTTGTTTCTGCTCCTGCTGCTGTTGCTCCTCATGCTCCTGCTCCTGCTCCTGCTGTCTCCTTTGCGTGTGATCCTTCTGCTGCTGATGCTCCTCCACCTCCTCCCCCTCCTTTTCCTCTTCCTCCCCTCTCCTTCCCTCCTCTCTTCCTCTCTTTCTCTCCCCCGAGCCTCTGGCAACAGGCGTTGCGGAGCGCTCAGATGCGCACGGCCGCCGAGTTTCACCGGAGGCCGCTGGGAGCACAAAGGGAGGGAGAGACTGTCTGACAGCCTGCTATCGGGGCTGGGTGACTCTTTGAACGCGTGTTTTGTTGTTTCTCTCTCTTTCTCTCTCTCTCTGTCTTTCTGTCTTTCTGTCTGTCTGTCTGTCTTCCTGTCTGCCCGGCTGGCTGACTGGCTGGTCTTCTGTCGTTTGTCTGGCTGGTTGTCTGTCTATCTGTCTGTCTGCCTGGCAATTCGTATGTTTGTCTGTGCTTTTTTTTGTTGTTTTTTGTTTTGTTTTTTTCTGTTTCTCTCTCTCTCTCCCGTCGCTCCCCGTTTCTCTCCTCTTTCACCCCGCCCGCATGCTCGTCTTGCCAACCTGGGAGTTTGTTGTCATCCCCGTTCGGATGACTTCGGCCGCTCGGGCCAGCCTGGACGCGGCTCGGCAGCTTCTGCCCCGCTCCTCCTCCTGCACCCCTCAGGGGCATCGTTAGGCGGGGTGGGATGCATCGACCCCCACTCGCCCAGTCATCGCCCATGGGGGCGTGATACGATAGCCCATCCCGCTCACGAACGTGCGGCTTCGCTATCAGGGTCCTCTCGCCGATCCATCGGCATTGTATCGCCGATTCCAGGTCGCTGTTCCCCCTCGGGCCGGTCTCCCCTACAGCTCCGCTTCGAGCCCCCCCCCGCTCCCGGCGGCTTCGCTATCAGGGTCCTCTCGCCGATCTATCGGCGATGTGTCGCCGATTCCAGGTCGCTGTGCCCCCCTCGGGCCGGTCTCCCCCACAGCTCCGCTTCGACACCCCCCCTTTTCCCGCCGCCCGCCGAGGAGGAGGAGGAGGAGGAGGAGGAGGAGGACGAGGAGGAGGAGGAGGAGGAGGAGGAGGAGGAGGAGGAGGAGGACGAGGAGGAGGAGGAGGAGGAGGAGGAGGAGGAGGAGAAGGAGGATGAGGAGGAGGAGGGGGACCCCTGCTCTGGCCGCCTGCCCCCCCGCCCACTCGGGCGCCCCTCGCGCGCAGCGGGGCCGCACGGGGAGCCGCGGCGAAGGCCCCCGGTGGCAGCGCCCGCACCGCGTCACCCCCGCACACCTCCGCAGGCGTACCCCTCACACAGCATCTCGGGAACCACCAGTGGAGGAGGAGGAGGAGGAGGAGGAGGAGGAGGAGGAGGAGGAGGAGGAGGAGGAGGAGGAGGAGGAGGAGGAGGAGGAGGAGTAAGAGTAAGAGTAAGAGTAAGAGTCCCTGGACGATGTCCACTCCCAGACGCCTTTAACGGGGAGCCCCTTCAGGGCTCTCTTGGCCTTCTGAGCAGCCGTAAAGGCCTTGGGCCACAACGACTCACGGATTCTAGCTAAATAGCCAGCTCGAGTCGGGGTGGTCTTATACACGCATTGCTTCCCCAACCCAAGCAGCTGCTGATCAGCGAACATGCCACACATAGCACAAAACCACACATCGACATCCTGGTGATATCTAAGCTTGTGAGACCCGTGCACCCACCCCCCAGCGATGTGCAACTCCGCCCCCTGGGGAAGGGTTCTCAACGCGCAGTCCAGAGCCACAAGCTTGAAACACGGCGACGCTCTCCACACTCTCCGTTCGGAGATCGACGCAGAGCCACGACATCTGCGGCACCGACGCCCCGATTCGTCCAGGGCGTGCGAACTGGACAGGATGGACACAGCCTCGGTGCACGGCGGCGGCAAGCAAAGCTGCACAGGAGGGGGAGGGGAAGGAGGAGGAGGAGAAAGGCGCCCTCCCTCACTCACCGTCCCTCGGCGGCAGTCCTTCTGGGCCCTCGTGAGAGCCTCCTCGGCCGCCATCGCGTCGATGGCCGCTCGTAGCAGCCGCATGCGTACCAGGAAGGCCCGCTGCTCCACCTGTGCCACACGGGCTCGATCTCCCTGGGGCAGCCTGGCCAGTTTTGCCGCCTCTCCAGCAGCAACATCAGCCATGGCATTCCCACATACTAACCAACTCGGAACTCCTGCCGCTACTGCCTCAGCAGCCGACATATGTGAATTGACAAAGAGTACAATGATATGCTCTGGAGGTCGAAACCGCAGCTCTTCTCCGATACGAGCCCACAATTCAGCAGACTCACCACTTGGATTCCGAAATATTTTGTCGTACCACCCATTGTACACAGCCTGATTGTCCGTGATATACACAAGGTGGTCCATTGAAACACGTATGGCCATCCACAGCATGTATAGCTCTCCTCTGGGAACTGTCTGATTGCCTGGCAACGGCCCCATGATGACGCCCTGGATGGTGAAATCCTGTTCGCTGTTGACTAAGACTAGGCCGCAGCCCACTCGCCGAAAGCGAGGGTCCCTGGAGTCAGGCCCCCCCGATGCATCGCCAAAGAACACGACTGGCTGGGAGGGCGCTCCAGGTCCTGTTGCGTCGTCATCAACTCCATTACGGAACATTCCGCTGCCGATCCATGCTTCCTCCGCACACGGGGGAGTGACCGTCGTCCAATTTTGGGGAATCAACCCACGTAACCAGAACGCCTGATCACATTCATGTTGAGCTGCAGCGGCTGGAAGCAGATCGTCAGACCGACGATATGCTTCGGCATCAGCATTCTTCTCGCAACTCCAACTTCGATGGTGAGGCGACTCAACCTCTTGGCGGCGCCGAGGACACATGGGGCATATCTGCTGCTTGGTGGTGGCGGCTGCTCGACGCTCGCGCGGCCACGATCCTCCAGCACAGATGGAAACCATGACCTCGGCCAACCTCCTTCCTCGAGGAAGAGCTTCAAGATATTTGAGCAGCCGCCCCAAAGAAACATTGTCTACTCCACCTTGCAGGCCACTACCACAGAAATGCCGTGACGCATGCTGCCAATACTGTGCTGCTGCTGATTGATCAAAATCATCGAAAAAAGGCCTTCACATTATTGAGTGCAGGCTGCTCGTGATAAGCGGCTTCGGGGAAATCCCACACGATCTCTTCAGACAGATGCCACTTGGTGGGGGTCTCAGGATGCCAGCCACGCTCCAACAACGTGAGGATGACTGCGGGCATCGGCCCTCTTGCCCATCTGGAGCGACGAGACGGTGGCATGGCCTCCATCCGCTGAAGCACCATCGGCCATGCACGATACACCGATGGGCGGATGTGAGGGTGAGCAAACCACTGCTGCAGCCACAACGCGATAACATCATGGGGAAGTTCAACCCCTGGGTCTTGGCCAGGGGCTCGAATTGACAGAAGAGAAGTGATACACACTCCCTTGCCTCCCGCACTACTGACTGCTGCAAGCCCTCGTCGGCGCTGCTGGAGCTTCTGCCCGTGCGTGCCGTGGATGGCCTGCCCGTACGTACCTGCTGCCTGAGCACCCAGGCGCTCGAGCTTAGACGTCACCCTGTAGCGCGTGGACGCCCTGGCGAACCGCGCGACCTTCGCATGGAGCTTCTTCTGCTTGGGCCCCCGCTTGGTCCGTGCTTATCTGGCCGTCCTCCTTCCTCCGCCCAAGTCAACGCCGAGAAACCCTGCCTGTAATTGGGCTTGGACAGTGAAACCTCGGCGTCGCAGACGTCGGACGATCTCCTTCGCATCGCCATGATGAGAACAAACCACACAAGACTTGGGCGCAATCTGCAGCTTCATCTTTTTCAACTCATCCGCGGTGTCAGCTAAACGCGCTGCGAGTGAAGAAACAACCTTTTGACGAGAACCAGCTAAACTTTGCGACAAGTCATCAATCCAGAGACGGTGCGGCACACCTTGATGGGAGCAACTGATTTTTGCCATTACATAATGAGTCATACACTTCGCACATCGGGTTCCAGATCTTAACCCTTGTATAATACTGCATGTAGCCAAGAAGGTTTCACTAACTGCTCCCATTTGTTCAGCCACTCTGGGGGCCATACATTGGGGCAACTCTAAGAACAGTATAACTGGGGGAACTGATAGCTTTAATGCCACATCCGTCAAGATATCCCATTCAATACTATCGTAGAATCCTTTCACATCTAGGAGGCCGTGGCCATGGGGAATCCCCAAGGCCCCCGCCACTTCCTCCTGCAGAGTGCGGTGGAACGCTTCGCGAAGCGATGCATTGCCCGCGATGGCGGCGTCCCAGTCCACCTCCACAAGATTGCACCATTGCCGAACATGGCCTTCTCGAATGAGCGACCACAAACGACCAAGAAACGACGCCAGGCCGATCGCGCGGTCGCCGCTCAGCTTCTTCGGCAAAAGCTTGCCGATGATGAGCTGCGTCTGGTGCGGCCACGCCAGCGTCCGCTCGATGGTGTTGAGCAGCTCGGCCAGCTCCACCAGCGCCTCCGACGGCAGCCTCTCGACGTCGATCGGCGTCATCCGATCTGCGCCTAGGCCTGTGGTGGCCCTCATGGCGTGAGCCGCGCGACGGATGTCCCACTCAGTGATGGGCTCCATCTGCTCGAGCTCCGCTGCTGCACGTGCTGCCTCAAAAGCACGCTGCATACGATCTCGATCGACAGGATGTGGAGCCCAGAGCTCCTGCCAACGCCGAGCCTTGGTGTCGATGGTATCTCTGGGGTGAATCGTGACTCCCGAACTTTCGAACAGCTCCATCGTCGGCAGTGGGTCCTCCTTCATGCTACGGTGCAATGGGCCTACGGCGGCCTGCTGCACGACCCACTCCTGAAACCCCGCCAGGGACTCGTGCACGGCGCGCCGTTGGCCGCGACGAGCAATCCGACTGGCTTGATCGCAGTGCGAGTCCAAAACGGGATCGACGAGCGAGGCTAAGTTGAGCAACGCTTTGACCCACTTCTTATCCCCAGCGTCACGGCCAGGTCGAAGTAGACGATGGACTCCTGACGGCCGAGCGTGCACAAGCTGACGACAGATATGCTGAATGTTGACTAACTCGCGGGCACCGTTCTTACGACGCCTATGCTTCAAGGCATGACTCAAAACTGTGGCCACGCGCTTCCACCAGCACGCCACCTGATCACGGAGCGGGGCCTGCCGTGACTTGGTAGACTGCCGAACCTCCTCAATAACAAAGCGGCAACCCGTGCTCCTGCTGGGCCCCGACCGTTGCACGATGCCGTAATGCTCCAGAACCGACTGCTCAACGCCAAGAACCCACGTAGAGCACTATGCGCTGACAAAAGGAACTGGCTTGGGGTTGAGCCAAAAAGCTACCGAAGAACGAAACAGTGGGTGCATATCTTCTTCCGTGCACATCTGGAAGTTCATGGATGACCGATTCGCCCGCCAACAATCCTGAGACACGTAAAAGTCAGGCTCCGCGCTGAGAGAAGGATCATCCAGGGTCGCTCCCTCGAGCTGACGGGGCGCACAATCGCTGAGGGGGGAACCGACTCCATCGGACAACCGAATTGGATCCTGACATGGCAACGTACTACTCTGCGACTCAGAGTGCTCAGACGGGGACGGACCATTTCCACTCGCACCGACCAAGGGCCCACTGGGATCAACAACGGGAGGCTGGCCTGGCTGCACAGACGGGCAGAAACTAGCACAGAAATTCGGCTCGTGACCCCAGGGGTATTCCTCCTCGGGCCACTCATCAATTAGAGACTCGTCCTCAGACGGGGCTGCTGTGTCTTCCTCTTGCCTATCCTGAACTACGCAATCGCTAAACAACTCTGAGAAGAACTTGGAGCGGCGCTCAGCAGCAGCAGCAGACTGGATGGCTCTCTCGGCTTTGGCAAGGGACAACTTGGACCCCTCCTGCGGCAACGCGCGGGGCCGTGTCACTTGGGGCAGGCGAGCTGGCGCCTCTAGACGGCGTGTGATCAGCTGCTTGCCGCTGCCCCTGACCTTAACTGTGATGCCAATGTGCGGCCGCCACGGAACATCAAGCACAGCCTGGCAGTCCAGGATGTACGGTGCCATGGCCTCCGACATGACTGCATAATCGATGAGCGAGCCCTCGGTGCCCGTGTCGCAGGTGACAGCAACTGGGGGCACCATGACTTGCCCGTGAACACGTAAGAGAAAGCCCGACTTGTCGAGCTCAGAGGGATTAACGTTCCAGCCCCCAAGCACTATCCATGGCAGTTGCACCGTTTGCAGTACAGCTCCCAACCGCTGAAACCGAGCAAGGTTGCGCCCAGACATACCAATTGAACAGTACCCATAGAACACGAACATAATGAAAGAGAAACCCTCGCAGTGGACGACGGACCCCACGAAGCCGCCCACCGCCATGGACCCTGGCCTTGAGGGCCTTAGCCTGTATGTCGCTCAGGCTGGAGACTTGGAGGTGCTTCTTGGCAAAGATGATCTCGCCACCCTCGGTAGCCTTCTCGACCGTAGCTGCTGACCGATGCTGCCCAGTAGACCGTGCAGCATCGGCAATCATTCGTCGATTGTGCTTGCGTGATACCTGCTCTCGCTTGCGCAGACCAGACTCAGGGACATGAGTCTCGGCGCATCCCCACAGAGCATGGTGATCGCATTGTTGGGTGAGATACGTCCATACTTGCTCCCCCAAAGTAGTGACGTTGGCATAGAAGATGGAGAGGCCCTCGGACGTGTCCTGGACGTCGACAGGCTTCTCGTCGGACAAAACTGGCGCCTGGCCGCCGACCCTCGGCGAGCAGGATTCGCGACCAGGCGCAACCCGTCAAGCCGCGGCCGAAGCAGCACTGGCACCAGCGGCGCCACCTGCAGCCACCGCCGCAGCCTCGGCAGCCGCGAACTTGGCCGCCGACAGCCGCTCCGCCTCGGCTTGCACCTTGGCGTCGAAGGCCTCCTGCTCCTCACGTGAGCTCACCGCCGCCTCCTCCTCAGCAGCGGCAGCTTCGCCTCCGCCCTGGCTGGCGCCCTCGGAGGTCGGGGCCGTCGGCGCGACCCCCGCGGCGCCAGCATGAGCTCCGCCGTCGGCTCCTTTGCGTTTCTTGGCCATGCGCGAGGAGATGTTCTCACGGACCTTCGCCGCCTTCGCCAACCACTCCTTGACCTCCCCCGGCTTGGACGTGGAGGCCTTCTGCATGGTCGTGAGCTGCTCGTGAATGGTCTTCAGCTCCTCCCTCTCGGGCTCCTCCACCTCGAGCCCCTCGACGTCCTGGAAGATCGACTCGCCCCAGGTGATGGCGAAGAGCTCCGTCGGCTTCTGCTCGCCCGCAGTGGCCATGGGCGCCGCTGCAACCCCCTCGGCCCTGGCGAGCGACTCTACCGCGCCCTTCCGAACGAGCTCGGCCTTGGCAAGGATAACAGCGGCTGCCGCCTCCTTGCCCTCTGCAGTGGCAAGCGCCGTGCGCAACCTCCTCACGTTGGCCACCGCCTGGTCATGCTTGTGATTGGCGTCCCGCCAGGCCGAGTCGGCCTTGGTCAGCGCAGCTGCAGCGGACGGCTGAGGCGCCGACGCTTGCTCTTGCACTGACAGGGACTCCAGCCGCTGCTTGAGAAACTTCCTCAGCTCCTCATCCTGGGACATCTTCAGCGCCTCCATAAGATGGTCCCGAACAGAGGTAGGGTTCGCCCATGGTCTGGCAGTCTCCCCTGCCTGCATGGTGGACGCCTGCTGCCTCATCTCGACGTAGCCACTGAACGTAACCCTGCGATCCCGCGAGGAAGACCTGACCTTGCTGCCCTTGGGTTTGAAGATGGTCACATCGCAGGCGCAATGAACACACTTGTTGTCCAGTTTGCTGAGGACGTCATTCCACTCACACCGTTTGCACTGGCCACAGCGCGACCACAGACGGGGAGAGGACGACCGTGTCATATAATTAGAACGTGAACGTGCCATGGCTTGAACTCCTGCTTTGGTCAGCCGAGCGCGGCCCGATCAATGGAGCGGGGTCTCGGAGTGCCCCAAGCACCGCGCGCAGGTACAGGAGAATGAGCCCCGCCAAAATGGTTCGGGCCCAAGTGGCTTGAGAGGAGGAGGAGGAGGAGGAGGAGGAGGAGGAGGAGGAGGAGGAGGAGGAGGAGGAGGAGGAGGAGGAGGAGGAGGAGGAGGAGGAGGAGGAGGAGGAGGAGGAGGAGGAGGAGAGGAGGAGGAGGAGGAGGAGGAGGAGGAGGAGAGGAGGAGGAAGTGGGAATGGAATGGGCTCCATCGCGGTGCGATAACAAAATATTCTAGGCTCCCCGCCACTCTGACCTCCTCCAGCAACGCGACGACCCAGAACGGGAACCCGAGTACACGAAGGAGAGGTGGAAGCCGTACGAATCGAAGTAGTTCAACTCTGCTTGCACTCCTCCGAGCCCGAAGCGCCACGTAGAGCATCGGCGTCTCGGAGGAGCCGCGCACGCTCAGCGCTGGTCGCCCAACGCTCGGCAGCCGACGGGGCAGGGGTGGCTGCCGCCATCGCCGTCCCGAGCCCGCGCAGCAGCGCACCAACGTCCGCGCCAACGCCTCCGTCACGAGCACCCGCGCCCGCCTCCACCGCATCAGGGGAAGCTACCCCCCGTAGGGGCCCCGCGGGAGGGATTGCGGCCGCGCCTGGCGCCTCCGCGGCGAAGGGAGCGGCCTCTCCCTGGACTCGAGGGCCCACGGCACGCTCTTCGCCCTTCGGCGCCTCCTCCGACGGCACATCGGCGAAGTCCTCCACGATGACCACGGGCTCCAGCGCGGAGTCGGCGGCCGCACCAGTGACTCCGCCAGGCGCCACCTCCGCCTGCTGAGGAGTGCTGGTGATTTCCTGCACGGCGCCCTCATCTCCAGCTCCCGCACCTGCTTCGCCATGAGCCCGACCCTCGGCAGGGTCTCCAGGCGGGCCCTCCAGGAGCGCCAGGCGAACCGCATGGCCCAGCCTCGACAGCTGCTGGCCGCGGTGCACCGTGATGGCCTCGAAGGCCAGCAGCAGGTGCTGCGCCGCCCGCCCCTGCGCCCGCGCATACTGCGCGCGGCGCCCCGCGGCAGAGCGGTTCGGGCGGCGGCGGCAGCCCAGCCGCAGCCCGGCCGACCGGTCCATCCCGCGGCGAAGGGAGACGGGCGCGACGAGGAGGGGAGGGAGGGCCCCTGGGCGGCGCGGGAGCGCCGTGGCGCTGGCTCGGGGGCCACGGTTTGGCCCGAGCTGGCGCTGGAGGAAGAGGAGGAGGAGGAGGAGGAGGAGGAGGAGGAGGAGGAGGAGGAGGAGGAGGAGGAGGAGGAGGAGGAGGAGGAGGAGAGGAGGAGGAGGAGGGAGGAGGAGGAGGAGGAGGAGGAGGAGGAGGAGGAGGAGGAGGAGGAGGAGGAGGAGGAGGAGGAGGAGGAGGAGGAGGAGGAGGAGGAGGAGGAGGAGGAGGAGGAGGAGGAGGAGGGAGGAGAGGAGGAGGAGGAGGAGGAGGAGGAGGAGGAGGAGGAGGAGGAGGGGGGGAGGAGGAGGAGGAGGAGGGAGGAGGAGGAGGAGGAGGAGGAGGAGGAGGAGGAGGAGGAGGAGGAGGGGGGGGAGGGAGGAGGAGGAGGAGGGAGGAGGGGAGGAGGAGGAGGAGGAGGAGGAGGAGGAGGAGGAGGAGGAGGAGAGGAGGAGGAGGAGGAGGAGGAGGAGGAGAGAGGAGGAGGAGGAGGAGGAGGAGGAGGAGGAGGAGGAGGAGGAGGAGGAGGAGGAGGAGGAGGAGAGGAGGGGAGGAGGAGGAGGAGGAGGAGGAGGAGGAGGAGGAGGAGGAGGAGGAGGAGGAGGAGGAGGAGGAGGAGGAGGAGGAGAGGAGGAGGAGGAGGAGGAGGAGGAGGAGGAGGAGGGAGGAGGAGGAGGGAGGAGGAGGAGGAGGAGGAGGAGGAGGAGGAGGGAGGAGGAGGAGGGGGAGGAGGGGGAGGAGGAGGAGGAGGGGGAGGAGGGGGGAGGAGGAGGAGGAGGAGGAGGAGGAGGAGGAGGAGAGGAGGAGGAGGAGGAGGAGGGGAGGAGGAGGAGGAGGAGGAGGAGGAGGAGGAGGAGGAGGAGGAGGAGGAGGAGGAGGAGGAGGGCGCAGACCGCTGTGCCCCCTGCAAGGCACGAGTGCCGAGCAGGGGGTCCGATGTCCAAGGGGCTCGACAGTCCGCGCGAAGCGCGGCTCGAGCGAAGGAAATGGAGGCCCCTCCCTGCCCTCGCGGCGGCGCGCGCGCCCGCCTCGCAGTGCACAGTCTTGCAGAAATAGGAGACGATGTGCAGCGATGGCGGCGCGGCGGCGGCGGCGGGGGGGAGGGCCCAAAAAACTAAACGAGATTAGTCTGAGCCCGAGCTGGATCCGTCTCCAGTCTCGGGCCTAGGGTCACGGGCCACATCGAGTGGCCGAAGGGCGGTCCGAACATGTGACAGCCTCTGGACCTCGTCCAAGGTCACAAAACGAGTAACTTCGCCCCCCGCACCCTCGGCCCCAGAGCCCAAGGACAAGCGAGAGGAGGAAGGGCCCTCGTCGGGGCAGGAGGCGGCAGGAGAGGGAGCACGATTGTCGTCGCGTCCTTCCTGCACGCAAGAGGCGGGCCTGCCCGCATCCGTGGGGCCAGCGTGGCTATCTTCACGCCTGCACGGCCGAACAGCCGAGGGGGCGGCAAGCTTCGCGCCAGTCTTCGGATGCAGGCCGGCCTCAATCCTCCGAATAGCCATTCGCTGGTTCGCCTTCGTAGAGGCCACGGCAGAGAAACCAACACATCTAGCGGCTAACTTCACAAAATTGCCAAGAGTGCCGTTTCCACCGCATTTGCGGCAGCAAAAATAATCACCATTTTTAAACACATCGTGACCGAGGGCCGAAAATTGAGGGTACCTGTCGGGCCCACTGGGCCCCGAGGGGAGCTCAGGAGTCAGCGGGCCCTTCACCCCCAGATCGTCGGGCCCCTCGGTCTGGCTGCGCAGCTCAGCCTCTCTCTGGGAGGCTTCCATAGCCAGCTGCACGGCCTCGGAACGCATCAGGGCAAACCCCTGGTCGGTCGCATGAGCATTCCACCATTCAGACGCCGCCAGGAGCTGCACGGGGCTGGCCATGCAATCACGAGTGGCCCTCTGTGTGAGCATGGCTTTGAGAGAAGTCTGGCTGCGAACAAATCTGCCACATACACGGCACCTCCAAGTGGCGACCTTCTGGCTGTGCCAGATCTCGTGACTGGTGATCGACAACTTAGGAGGAAGAGGGAGGCACGAGGAAACCAGAGGCTCATCAGGATCACCAGACCACGCTTGAGACTGCAACAGCCTTTGAGCAGCCCATGCCAAGAACCTAAGAGTGGACTTATGATACCTATATTCCCCCGCCAAGGCCTTACATAATCCATCCGCGTAACTGTGGGACGCCGAGCCGAGCTTCGCGAAAAAATCAGCCCATAGGTTTCCCGCCCAGTGCTCAAGAGAGACGCCTTTTTCTACAGCATCATCGAGCGAAAGGTGGGCGGGGCACCAAATAAATTGGGGGGGATCGTGCTGCTGGTTCCTGAAAATGTCCGCCCAAATCGACGCGTGTTTGGCTAGACCAGCAGCCTGCTCTGGGTTCCAAGCGTTGCCTTCCCGAACGCTGGCCTGCAGGTCGGACACAATTTTTTCCACCGCAGGCGCAAAGTGCAGTGCCTGACGTATCGACCACCGCTCCGCACGTCCGATGGTCTGGCGCACGCCAGGCAATGCGCCGAAGACGGCACGAACTGGAATTAAATCTTGATTTAATTGGACAGCTGCCCAGCCAGCCCGAGCAACCTCTGGGAGACTTGACTGGAGGCAGCTCCCATCGACGAAACAGGTGGGCCCCCACGGGCCTGAAACGTTCCCCCAGAACTGGACCTGAGGGTGGGCCTCGGGGGGCTCCAAAGCCACAGAGAGTGAGGGGACCCCATAGGTGAGATAAGTGGTTTCGGCCTGTGGGTTCCCCAAGATATCTAGACATGAATTAATTAGAGCATTCCTATGGCTCAGAATCTTGTCGGGGACCTGCTCGCCAAGCCCGTCAACTCCGTCCAAGACCAAGCCTGCACAGTCGTACCAGATGTGCCCGTAGGAGCCCAGGGGAGCCTGACACACACGACATTCAGGGCTTATGCGGTAACCCTGGGAAGCACGCACACCTGGAAGAGGAATAACATCAGCCATGACCGCCGAGAGAGCTCCAAGTTGCCGCGGACACCGAATCGCTTGAAGACCTCCTCTCAACGCTCTGTGCCAGACCTGCTCGGTGCCCTGGGACGTGGGCATGTGATAAAGCAGCCGACGATGTTGCCACCTCTGAATACCTTCTATCATGTATAGCTTGACGTCGTACGGGCAAGTCGTGACTAAGTTTATCGTGATATTAGTGTCCGAGAGGAACGTGTGGGCGCTGGTCATGGCCCAGCCGATACGATGAAGGGAAAGCCAGCAGGCCGACATGGGCCCCTTCGCGATCTGCCACGTCGGGTTGTCGTCGAAGTAAAGACGTAGTTGGGCCCAGGCCCGCTGGGCCCTCCCAAGACAAACTCTGCTGTCCCAGATCCAGGCCGCGTAGCGGAGGCATATGCTGAGCGTGCAGTCGAATATGGGATCGTAGTAGGGGTCGCGGTGAGCGAGGAGATACGCTGTGACTCCACCATGCTTTTTACCCCCGGCGAGGGTCGAGGCCAACTGTCTGAAATATCGAAGAGAAACGTCAGAAACTCCAGAGACACCGCCACCATGCCCAGCAGCTGGTAGCGCTCCCGTTCTGAACAAGAGCGAAGCCTTGCGCCCGACGGCGCTGCGCAGCGCCATATACTTGCGACGGCGCTGCTTCAGAGACTTGAGGCGTGCCTTCTCCTGGAGCCTCAACACTTTGCCACCAGCTAACTCATGCCCCAGGTTGCGCATCCATGGCCGAAGCTGCAGTTTGAGCTGCGCCGCTCCGTGCCGAAACAACCTCTTGGACCTTCCCGAGGCCGCCACGATACCAGACTTCTTGGGCTGGGTGTTCAGCCCTAATACCTGGGCGTCGTACCTGAAGATCCGTACAGCCTTCTCTAGCTGCGGCAAGGTGTCAGGCGTCGTGGCGACCAGCTGCAGCGACACGTCATCTACTAACGCACGCGGCGTCACACACGGGGCAATCTGGTTGAGGCGCTTGAGCGCCCGAAAAGTCAGCACGAACAACATACCTGTAGCATGGCTGCATCCAGCTAGGATGCCTTGGAAAACCTCGAGGGACTCGGAAAGGCTTCCGAATGCCTTCAGACGCCGTGGCTGCCTGTACAATTCCACCAGCATCCACGCGAGGCGTGGCGGAAAGCTGACAGCCTCTGCCTCCTTGATGAGTTGGGCAGGGTGAACCATTTCGAAGCACTTGATCATATCAAGCAACACTGAAATAGAGATTTCGCCGAGCAGGGACGCTAGCTCTGCGGACAGGTTGTGCGCGAAAGCGCTGTCCGTGGAGCTATGCCGCTTCCTGGTGCCCCAGATCTCGAGACAGCCATGCAACTCTTGCCAGCTACAAGTAACAGGCTTCCTGAGTTTGCCCCAGACTCGGCAGAGAGTGTTAATTAGGGCTATCAAGCGGACTCCCCCGTCAGGCTTGGCCAAACGCACCATTTCCGTCCAAACTCGATCGTTGGGCCAAGCGAGCTGGGCCTCACATCCGTTGAACAAAAACGCTATGCCTTCGTAGGCTCCTTGGCTGAGGTGGAGCAGAGCCCTGGGCGCAATCCGCGAAGGGCCTGCCGCCGTGTTGATTTTAAAATGCTGGATGCAATCCTCAACCTCTAAGGCAGTGATGCAAGGGAGCGAGGGCCAGGCGTGGGCCCCATCGGGGAGCGGAAGCTTGGGGCAGTCGTGGGTCATCCAGATGTCAGCCCATGGCTGCATCTCTTGATCAGCGAGTTGGAAGGGTTGGGACTTGGAACCAGCAGCGACGACCTCCTGGACCGCTCGCACCTTGCTGAACCTGTGGGCCTGAGACGCTCCTCTCTGAAAAGCTTCTCGGGCCCAGGTCAGCCAAGCTGAGCTCGCGGCGGCTTCGGCAGCCCCGATCTTGGCCTTCGCGGTGAGATACACATGCGTAAGGCATTCGGCAAAGTCAGCTCTGGCCAGGACGGCAAACCCTGACCGAAAGAACCCAGACGTGCGATCGTCGAGCCTAGCGAGCACCTTTTTACACGCTCCAACTTTGATCATGAAATTGGAAGCATCGGCCAGCGCACGCAGAAGCTTAACGTGCTGGTTGGGAGTAAGCTCGCACATGGCTGCACACTCCTGGAGGCCTGCAACCTCCTTGGTGAGAAACTGCCTACATTTGCCGAGGTGCTTCGCCCAGCGCAAAGCCGTGGCCCAAGCCTTGGTGTTGGGGTCCTTATAGGTGCGAGTCTTGGGGGGGGGCCCACGCAAGCTTCTTCCACTTAGTCCTGGGCGGGCCCGCTCTCCCCAAGAAGCCAGACGCACAAGCACCGATGCGGTCCCACCTAGAGGACAGCTCGAACTCAATCCCCGAGATGACCAGGTCCCAGAGCCCCGCGAGGTCCCCTTGGGCCAGAAGCTTGGGGCCCGCAACATCGAGCACGGCCTTCCAAGGGTACACGGGGGGCCTCGCGCACCCTATGGGGGGCACCGCAGGGAACGGCTTGGGCTCGTCGGGGACCCTGGCCCACATCGGGGTATCAGACGAGGCGAAGCCTATGGAGACGGGAAGGTGAGGATAAGTGGAGGCCTCCTCATCAACATTAACCTGCTTGTGTAAACGAGTCGCTAGCATGCTGCTAGCTACGAAAAAATCAATAAACGAGCCAGGCTGTGAGTGCCTGCAGCTGGGCACGGCAGAAACATACGCGAGGGCACTCACTGCCTCCAGCCAGCCCGACTGGTTGAGCTCGTCGATCTCCATGTTCCAGTCTGCGCAGATGACCCAGGGCACCTGGAGCGCATTCAGCACACACACGTACTGCACGAGGGCCCAAACGTACGAGCAATTGGCCGCTCCGAAACCCTCGCCGTCCTTGAGGTACGCCGAGATGACCACAACTCCACCCGGCAGTCCCCATCGCACGTGGCAAGCCACTGCGCGTCCTGGAATCAAGACATGGCTGTCTAACTGCGGCGGCGCCGTAGCCGTGATGTACGATGGAACCAACACTGCCACGCCACCAGAAGTACCAGCGCCGCTGTCACTGCTGATGGCAGGTGCCCACAGGCCCTTCCAGCCCGCGTCGAGCATGGCGTGCTGCTTGTCGGCCAAGTGCTCTTGGTCCACATGCGTCTCCTGGACAGCCAGGACCGAGCAATCAGCCTGCACCGCGTAGTCGACGATGGGCCCGAAAGAGCTGCCATTGAGCGGGACGATTCGCGGCAGGTGCCGCCTAGATTTCGAGATAGATGCAGCAAAAGGTTTGGACGAGGACGCGGTACTCGTGGGTCCGCGCGTGGCCGAGGTCGAAGAGGTACTCGCAGGCACCCCTCCAGCCGATCCCAGGCCCAGAGAACTCGCACGGCGGTCCTGGCCCACTGCCGAAGCAGAACACCAGCCTACCGAGGGTTCACGCACTTGGCGGGGGGCAGCCTTCTCAGGGGGCCCGCAGCCAGTCGAACTCGACAAGGAAGCCGAAGCGGATGGAGCGCCTGACGTAGCAGGCAACACGGGCGTCGCACTCGTAGGTACGTCACCAGCCAAAAACGCAACATCGCACTGTTCCGATAGAAAGGGGCCAGCGTCATCGATGTCTTGAAGCGGGTCGACGTCAGAGTCGTCCAAGTTGGTACAGTGAGCGGCCATCATGACTGAACAAAGTAGGATAGACACGGTAATTCGATGGGAACCCAAGTGCTCACGTCGAAGTGGCCTTGAGCTTCTTGGCGAGGCTCTGCGCGCTGGCCAAATGCCGCTTGAGCCGATCACGCAGGACAGGAGCGTCGTCATCAGCATCCACGTCGTCAGGCGCAGGTACATCGAGACCACAGCTGCGAAGATGCTCACGGCAAGTGGGCGCGTCCATCTCATCAATGTGCTTGTGAGCCTCTTCCTCCTGATCGACGGCCATCGCCTCTGCGTCCTTGGCGGCCGGCTCGGCAGGCTCAGCCGCAGGAGGTGGCGGTTGGGTCGCCTCGGTTGGTTCCTGCTCCAACTTGGCGACCATCTCCGCCATGGCCTGCATGCCAGCAGCAAACCGCTCAGAGCCACCGAGAGATTGCAGCACCTCACCCAGCTGAGACACGGTGGACTTGAGACCAGGGATGACCGTACTGAGCGTCGGCGGCTTCGCCTCGCCACCGACAGGAAGCCCACGCGCCACGATTTCCCGCAGCGCCTCGGTGTCAGCAGCCTCGGCCTTGGCCAAGGCATCCTTGGCCTTCTCGACCGCCTCCTTGGCCGCCTGGACCTTGGCAGCACAGTTGGCCTTCTTTTTCCGAGCCTCCGTGACCTTCCGATTCTGAGCGTTGACGTTGCTCTCGAGAGGCTTCTCGGACTGCAGCTGCTCCTGCAGGGAAGTGCGCTCCGCCAGGAGCTTGTCGCGGAACTCAGCATCAGAGGTCCCCAGCGACTTGAGAATGTTGCCAATCTCTGCCAGACGAGTGCGCCGTGCTGCCTGAGGACTGGCATCAGTAGCCCAGGGCGGAGTGGGAGCAGACGCGGCGTCAGTGCCAGTAGACGGCTGCTGCATCTGCTGCATCTGGCGTTGAAGGTCAGCGAGCTGTCGTGCCAGGGCAACTTCACGCTGAGATTGCATCGCTGGGCTGCGCGCCACGGGGACCTTGGGCGGCGGTACACCTCCGAACGCCGATCCCTTGGGCAAGTTACATTGTGCGCACCACTTGTGATCTGCACGATTGATCCAAGCTGTCCCTGTGGGCTTGTGCACGCACCACTTGCACTTCCAAGGCTGCGCGTTCTCGACGCGTTGCTTGGGACCCATTGCGTACAACCACACAGGAGAGCGACTAGCCACCGACCAGCGCACAGCCTAGTCGTGGCGACAAAACTGATGAGGGAGCCCAACCCCTCGGTGTAGGCGAAAAGCTGTCGAGCGCAAGCGCTCTGGCACTGCCGCGGACTAGCGGTATCCGTGAATGCCAATACGGGCTCAGCCCGCAAAAGCATGAGCCTTGAGCCAAAATGGCTACGGAGAAGAGGAGGAGGAGGAGGAGGAGGAGGAGGAGGAGGAGGAGGAGGAGGAGGAGGAGGAGGAGGAGGAGGAGGAGGAGGAAAAGGAGGGGGAGGAGGGCGAGGAGAGAGGAGGAGGACGGGTCGCCCTTCGGAGAAACCCTCCAGGCGCGGGGGGGGGAGGAGCGCCCGCTCTGGGGCCTCGGCGGCGGGCTCCCAGAGCCAGACGCGTGCGCGCGCTGCGACAACTGCAGGGCGGACGTCGTCAGAGGCATCTGTGCTCGCATACACCACCAGTGGCGGGCTGTTTTTCAATCCCAGGACTTCTTCTCAAGGGTCGATGACGACGCTGGGGTGGTGTGGTGCACACTTTTTTCCCCGACGTCCCGGGGAAGCAGCGAAAAGTGTATACATCAGGGTCCCGTATGCACCAGGATTCGCTCTCCAGTGCAAGTTCCAATGCAGGGCCCGAACAAGCGTCGGTGTATAGAGTTCGATTCCCTGGTATCGTGACCCCACAAGGGGCGCCACCGAAAGCCCCAGCGGCAGCGCGCGCACGGCATCACCTCGCGCATGTCGGCAGACCCTTCACGCGTCTCGTGGCCCGACAGGGAGCCTTATCGAGGGTCCCAGTGGCAGCGCCCACGTGGCGTTAACCGCTCATTTCTGGACGCCCTTCACACGTTTCGTGACCTCGCAGAGGGCCCCGCAGAAGGCCCCAATGGCAGCGCCCGCAATGCGTTACCCCGCCCATTTCGCCAGACCCCTCACACGTTTAGTGACCCCACGGCAGCGCCCGCATGGCGTCACCTCACCCATTTCGGCATACCCTTCACACGTCTCGTAGCCCCACAAGGAAACCCACCGACGGCCCGAGTGGCAGTGCCCGCATGGCGTCACCCCGTAAATCTCGGCAAACCCTTCACACGTTTCGTGGCCACATGCGTGGCTCCCCCGAAGGCCCCAGTCGCAGCGCCCGTGTGGCCCTCACCTCGCCCATGTCTGGCACACTTCTCACACGTTTCGTGGCCCCATAAGCAGCTCCGCCTGAGTCCCCAGGTGGTGCGCCCACGTGCGGCTCCCCGCCCACTCCAGTACGCCTCTCACACGTTTCGTGGCCCCATGGGCAACTTCACGGAAGGCCCAGTGAATGAGTCCACATGCGGTTCTCCGCCCATTTCGGCACGACCCTCACACGTTTCGCGGCTCCATGAGGAGATTCGCATCCTTCGTCCCATCTGCCTTGCGGTACTCACACTTGCATATGATTGGGTCCCTCGCCAGGCCTGGAAATCATATGTGTAAGCAATGTGATTACATGTATGTATGTATGTATGTATGTATGTATGTATGTATGTATGTATGTATGCATGCATGCATGTATGTATGTATGTATGTATGTATGTATGTATGTATGTATGGATTGATGGATGGATGGATGGATGGATGGATGTACGTACGTATGTATGTATGTATGTATGTATGTATGTATGTATGTATGTATGTATGTATGTATGTATGTATGTACGTACGTATGTATGTATGTATGTATGTGTGCATGTATGTATGTATGCATATATGCATGCATGCATGCATGTATGTAGGTAGGTGTGTATGTATCTAGGTATGTAGATAGGTAGGTACGTCGTTAGGTAGGTAGGTCGGCAGGTCGGCAGGCAGACAGGTATGTATGTATGCATGCATGTATGCATGCATGCATGCATGCATACAACGACGGATTATCTTCCTCCTCCTGCTCCTCTTCATCCTCCTGGTCCCTCCTCCCCCTCGTGGGAGCACCCTCCTCATCGTCATTATCTTCCTCTTCCTGCTCCTCTTCATCCTCCTGGTCCCTCCAAGGAGGGGAGGGCAGGGAGCGGAGGGAGGGGGGGAGGGGGATTGCATTGCAGTGGATTGCGACCGATTGCGTTGCAATCGTTTGGTTGCAATCGATTGGATTATAATCGGTTCGATTGAAAAAGGATTGGACTGCAAGGGAGGGAGAGGAGGGAGGGGGGAGAGGGGAGGGGAGGAGAGGGAGCGGAGGGAGGGGGGGAAGGGGATTGCATTGCAATGGTTTGCAATCGATTGCGTTGCAATCGTTTGGATTGCAACCGATTGCATTGCAATCGATTGGATTGCAATGCAATGAGGGACACGGGGCAGCCTCGAGCGACATGCGCAATGCGTAGGATGTCTGGGCAGTCGTGAATGGGGCTGCCTCGAGCGACATGCGCAGTGCGTAGGATGATGATGAGAAGAACGCGTAGGAGGAGGATGAACAGGAGGTGGAGGAAGGGGAGAGGAGGAGTAGGAAGAACAGGAGGAGTGAGACTCCCAATGCGTAGCTTCTTGGGGCACTCTTGGGGCGATACAGGGTTGTCGTCCACATGCTTCTTGCGGAGGCCTCTTGGGCATTTCCGAATCCTCATGGAGAGGCTCAGTGGCCACTTGGAGCCGTCTTGGGGCGGTCCTGGCGCCTCTTCGAGGCTCGTTCGAAGCTACCTTGAACCGCCTTGGGCTATCTTGATCGATCTTGGAGACCATCTTGGACCCTTTGCGGCCCTCTCGGAGCCATCTGGAGCCATCTTGCGCGCTCCAACCCGTCGCGGGGCCTCTTCTCCAGACGCAGGGGGAAGGGGCTAGGGGGAAGAATGGGGGGTGGGCGGACCAGGCTCGCTGAGCCACCTCCGCCCAGGGGGCGGGTGGGATCACAGTTGACAATCCGTTGCGCTCTGCACTGCTAGCGCTCGCTCTCGCATCCTATCGTTTCCGTCGCCCTTTTTGGTTCAAGTTGTTCATTTTTGCTACCATGTCAGCCTCGACGAAGGCAGCGCTCGAGAGGAAGCGCATCGCCAACATGGGTAGGGCACGCGTCAGGGCTGTGAAACAATTATTGGGCAAACCGTGGGTGGCGAAAGCCTTGAAGGAGGCAGTGACGGAGTTCAAGGCTGCTTCGCACAGGCGTCTGTGCGATGCACTGGCCACTGCTACCCTTCGTTCCACCTCTCGGTTCGACGCTCTCTGCGAGAAGAACAGGAAGCTCACGAGGGAGCTCGACGCAGCGACCCGCGAGAAGCAGGAGCAGGCCGACGAACTCAAGAAGCTGCGGCAGCTGGCGCGGGCCAGCGAGAAGCTGGAACAGAGCAACGAGGAACTGCAGGAAGAGCTCGGCACGGCCAAAGCCGCCCTCGCCGACCTCCGCTCAAAGCAGGCTCGCTTCAACTACTGGGCAACGCCCCAGGAGAAGAAGCGCTGGGCCTGGCTCACTTTGCACCCCGCGAAGTGGGGTTCGAGGCGCAACCGGTCCCTTAGGGACGGCTGCATGGGCAGCCAGTGAGGCGCCTGCGCGACCTTTGCGCGGGGCTGCTAACGAAAAAACCAAAATGCTGCCGCGTGGCGTGCCCGCCGCCCGCCACGCTCCAGGGAATGGCGTTCGAACTTCGACCGCCAGGTGGCGGCATCTTGAACAAGACCTTGCTGTCGGGGGATCTTGGATAAGATCCCCCTTGCTTTGGAGGTTCCGAAAAAACAACTCGACGGAGGGGGAAACGGAGCAACCTACTGACGACGTGCTTTCTGGCGCCCATAAGCTCGCGGCTGCTTGGGCCCAATCGCAAGGTTCTGCCGTTTGTGCTCGAGTGCGCGACTGAGACAGACCCCGAGCCACCAGGTGGCGGTATCTTGAACAAGATCCTTCTGCGTGCGTCTTGGATAACATTCCCCTTAGTTTGGGCGTTCAGGGAACAAATCGACAGAGGGGCAAGCGGACCGACCCAACGACAACGCACCCCTGCGCGGGGCTGCTAACGACACGCCCACACGCTGCCGCGCGGCGGGCCCGCCGCCCCCCCCGCTCCAGAAAATGGCGTTCGAACTTCGACCGCCAGGTGGCGGTGTCTAGGCGAGATCCTTCTGTCGGGGGATCTTGGATGAGATCCCCCTGACTCTGAGGGCTCAGAAAAACAAAAGGGCATCCTCAGTTTAGGATGCCCCCCCCCCTGGGAACGGAAATCGCAAAGCGCAACAGAAAACACGGCGTAACCACGAGAACACCGCATCGATGGTAATGGGCGACAGACGGCGGCAAACTCGCCGCGACGCAGACCCAGCGAGCAACAAGTGCGTCTTCTGTGGCGCAAGAGGGCATCCAAAATAAAGGATGCCCTCTTGGCGACGGACACCGCAAAACGCAACAGAAACGCAATGCATAACGACAGGATCAACACGTCAACAACCACGAACAACATGCAGCTGCAAGCCCGCCGCGACGCAGAAGCAGTGAGCAGCAACTTCGTCTTCTGCTGTGAAAAGGGGCATCCCGATTTTAGGGTGCCCTCTCCGAGGCGGAAATCACAAAACGCAGCAGAAAGGAAATGCAGAACAACACGAACGACGCCTTGATGGCAATGAACGACAGGCAGCGGCAAACCCGCCGCGACGCAGAATGAGTGAGGAAAAATTGCGTCTTCTGTTGCGAAAAAGGGCATCCCATTTTTAGGATGCCCTCCTGGAGACGGAAATCGCGAAGCGCAACAGAAACCAATACAGAACAACAAGAACAACCCGCCGACAATAAGGAACAGCAGGCAGCGGCAAACCCGCCGCGACGCAGGAGCAGCGGGTGACCACTGTGTCTCCTTCCTGAGGAAAAACGGCATGTCTTCCTTCTTCCACCTGCTACTACTACTACTACTACTACTGCCACCACTACTACTACTACTACTACTACTACTACTACTACTACTACTACTAGTACTACTACTACTAAAACTATCATTACTACCACCTACTACTACTACTACTACTACTACTACTACTACTACTACTACGACTACTACGACTACTACGACTACGACTACGACTACGACTACTACTACTACTACTACTACTACTACTGCGACTACGACTACGACTACGACTACCACTACTACTACTAGCACGCGTGGACTCCGCGCGCGCACCGCGTGCACAGCGTGCGCGTGCACTATGCGCGCCGCGTGCTCACTGTCGCGCGCAATGGACGCGCGCTGCTTTGCATGCGCTCGTGGGCTCGCGTGGGTGGTCGCGCGGGCGCGTCGCTCGGGGCCTCTTTCGACATGGCAGCGACATCCCCTGCTCGGCCTGCTTCGGCCCGCTGTCCCGCTGCCAGGGCGACGCCGACAGCGGCGGCCCGCGGCTCCCGCGTCAACTTGTTGCTGCGCCAGCGCCTCGGGGCCGATCGGCCAGCAGGACCTGTTTGCTTCTGTTCAGTGCGGAGATGATCTCCTTCCCCCGTTGTTTGTAAAGCAGGTTGTTTTGTGAGTGAGTGTGTCGCATGTCGGCGCTGTCACGCAGATAGAAGCGGCGAATGCATCGTGGTATTTCGCAGGAGTAGTCGCCAGCTCGCTCTGCGGCAGCGCTGCGTGATGTCGCCCTCAACACAAGCGGAGATTTCTTCTTCAGGCCCGCTGGCAAGGACTCGGTCGTTGAGAAGCTGCGCCCCATGAGCAGCTACATCGCGGCCGAGGCGGGCAAGATCCTGATGCGATTCCTCAAGCACAAGAAGCGCCGCGACCAGGAGGAGTACGACTGGCTCCTCGCCTTCGCGAAGAAGGAGGTGCTCAAGCTCATGGCTGCGTCGCGCGCAGCAGCGGGCGCGGGCGACGGTGGCGGGGATGGCGCCGATGGCGCCGCCGCCGCCGCGAGCAGCGCCCCAGCCGGCGTCGCGGCGCCGCGGGGGGCAGGCGCGGCGGGCGGCGTGGAGACCGCGCCCAACGGCGGCGGGATGTCCGGCCGCGGCGGCGGCGCCGACGCGTGGGCCGACCCCGCGGACGATGAGGGCGTGTCCGGCTTCGGCGGCGACATGCGGGGGCCCGAGCTGTCGCCCCCAAAAAAGCTGACGGCCGCGCGGGGCGCCCACGTGAGGGAGATCATCAACTCCGAGGCCAAAGTGCTTATGATGGTGCCGTGGCAGGCGGGTGCTGCTCCTGGATCGAGCGGCGACGCGAGTGCGCCGAGTGGCGCGGCTGCGCCCGCGGACGCCGCGCCCGCCGTGCAGCCCCCGATCGTCGGCTGCGACGGTGCGCTCTCGGAAGAGGACCATCGGGAGCAGGTGGCGATCTTCCGCAGCCTCGCCAAGACCCACCACGGCGCGCGCGAGGACCTGGTCACTCCGCCGCGGAAGACCAGGAGGACGGGTCTGGCCTGCGGCGGGCCGCTCTCCCCCGTGGACATCCAGGAGCAGCGGGCGATTTTCGCATCCATTGTGGCGCAGGCGCACGGCGAGACCATCGAGGTGGCCGACGATAGCGTCGACTTGGAAGCCGAATTGGAGACGCTCCTCGATGGCGTCGAGGCGGGGCGCGTTGGCGGCGCGAGCGAGCTTCCAGGTGACCTTACGGACTGATCCAGCGGCAGCTGGCCTGGCGAGTGACGCGAGAACGCACAGGCGAAATGTGAGCAGCGACGCATATTGCCTATGACGGCCGAAGCGAGCTGATGTGAATGCATTCAGGTCTATGCTTGTTCGCTTTCCAGATGTAGATGCCTTCCGCGTTGCGATATGTTGGGCGAGTGTCATAGAAATGCCCATGCGAAATGTGCGCGGGCACGCATATTGATTACGACGGTTGTGAACTGTGCGCAACAGCACCATCTTCAGTTGATCCTGTTACTCATCATTCCTCCTCTCGCCGTGCTTCCCCATCTTGCAGATGCCCCTTGTCTTGGACCCCTTTGTCAACAACCCCCCCCCCCGCTGCATTGCAATTGCATTGCGTGGCAATCCAATTGCATTGCATTGCATTGCATTGCGATCGCAGTGCATTGCATTGCACTGCATTTCGATCGCATTGCGTTGCATTGCGCTGCAATCGCGTTGCGTCGCATTGATTTGGAGAAAGAGGGGTGGGTTGAAGAATTATAGCTGCATTCTGATTGTAATCATACTGTGATCCTGGCGGGTTCGGTAGGAGGAGGGGGAGGAGGAAAAAGGAGGAGGAAGAGGAGCAGGAAAAAGAGGCGGAGGAACAGCAGGAGGGTGAGGATGAGGAGGACGAGGATGAGGAGGGCGAAGAAGAGGATGAGGATGAGGAGGATGAGGGGGATGATGATGAGGAGGAAGAAGAAGAGGATGAGGAGGATGATGATGAGGGGGATGAGGGCGAGGAGGATGAGGATGAGGAAGGGGAGCAACAACAGCAACAGCGTCAGCATGGCAACGAAACCGTGCTTTTCCCTTTTTTTTTTTTTGTTTTTATTATCGTTATATTTATATATGTATATATATATACATATATATATATATATATATATATATATATATATATAGTTTTTCTCTCTCTTTTTTTGGTCAGGGAGGCAACCAAACACTGCTATTCTCAGTTTTTTTTTTTTGGTTTTCAGAGATCCACAAGCATGGCCAAGGGGTGCTGTGGAACGCCAGAAACCAAACAAAAACTTGTGAATTGCAGTGTTTGGGGAGAGCATGGCCACCAAACGCTGCTATTCACATTTTTTTTTTTTTTTTTTTTTTTTTTTTTGGTTTTCGGGCGGACAAAAAAAAACAAAAACACATGTGAATAACATGGTTTCGTGGCCGTGCTCTCACCAAATGCTGCTATTCACAGTTTTTTTTGGTTTTCTGGCGGACCGAAAAAACCAAACAAAACATGTGAATAGCATGGTTTCGTGGCCATGCTCTCCCCAAGCACTGCAATTCACAAGTTTTTGTTTGGTTTCTGGCGTTCCACAACACCCCCTGGCCATGCTTGTGGATCTCTGAAAACCAAAAAAAACAAAACAAACATGTGAATAGCAGTGTTTGGTTGCCTCCCTGACAGAAAAAACAACAAATACATGTGAATAGCATGGTTTCGTGGCCACCCTGATCCCGCAAGTCTTTTTGGCGAAGGAAGAGGAGAAGGAAGAGGAGGAGGAGGATTTAAGGAAGAGGAGGAACGAAGGAGGAAGAGGAGGGCGAGGGAGGAGGAGGAGGAGCAAACAATCAATGATCGTTTTGTGGTTTTGGTGGTTTGGGGGGTGCTGGGGGGGTGACCATACATATGTATGTATGTATGCATGCATATATGTATGTATGTAAGTAAGTATGTATGTATGAATGCATGCATGCATGCATGCATGTATGTATGTATGCATGTATGTATGTATGTATGTATGTATGTAGACATGCATGTGTGTATGTATGTATGTATGTATGTATACATACATGCATGCATGCATGCATGCATGCATGTTTGCATGTATGTATGTATGTATGTATATGCATATGTATATGCATGTATGCATGCATGCATGTACGTAGGTATGTATGCGTGCACCCATGACTGTATGTATGTATGTGCGTATGTATGCATGCATGCATGTATTTATGTATGCATGCATGTATGTGTGTATGTATGTATGCGTGCATGCATGCATGCATGTCTGTCTGCCTGTCTGTCTGTCTGCCTGTCTGTCTGTATGTATGTATGCATGTATGTATTTGTGTGTATGTATGTGTGTACTTGTATGTATGTATGTATGCATGCATGCATGCATGCATGCATTCATGTATGCACGTATGTATGTATGTATGCATGCGTGCATGCATGCATGCATGCATGCATGTATGTATGTATGTATGTATGTATGTATGTGTGTGTATGTATGTATGTATGTATGCATGTATGCATGTATGCATGTATGTATGTAATGTAATGTAATGTAATGTAATGTAATGTAATGTAATGTAATGTAATGTAATGTAATGTATGTTTGTAATGTAGTGTAACGTAGTATAATGTAAGGTAATGCGAGGTAAGGTAAGGTAAGGTAAGGTAAGGTAAGGTCATGTATGTATGTATGTATGTATGCATGCATGCATGCATGTATGTATGTATGTATGTATGCAGGTGTGTGTATATATATATATATATAAACAAGCGGTGTACGTCGACGAAGCGCGTGGCAGAGGCAGAGATATGGATGTGGCACGCTGAGCGGGACGCGCTCAGCGTGTACCCGGGGGGACACAAAGCTGAGCATACGGGTAGGTTTCGGATCAGCTTCTGTTTCTTGGGGAACACATGTTGCGTCATGGTGGTGGGGGGGCGATCAGCGCAGTCTGGAGGGCAACGCACACCGCCAGTTCTCAACGGAGGAGGAGTAAGAGAAGGATGAGGCGGAGGAGGATGAACCGGAGGATTATCAGAATTCGTTCTCTTCTTCCCCGTCCTCCTTGTCTGCGCACCTCGCGAAACTATTCTGCAGCACATGCATGCCTTTCAGTGCCGAACTATGTATAGCGTGTACTGCTGGCCTCAGATATTCACCATATTCCCTAAGGAATTTCATGATTGCGCAAGGAAAGGTGCACTTCTAAAGGAGTCCTTTGGAATTCCTGACGTACGGAATCCAGGACTTTTTGAATAATCCGTATTGGAATTCTAAGGGAACTCCTAAGGAATCCTTTTGGTTTATGCAGGCACCTCTTGACTCAAGGAGTTTTCAAAGACTCAGCGGGTTCCCTTAGGCATCCTTGAAAACTCCTTGTGGGTTCTGAATTACAGTGTGCTCCTCATATTTTCAACTGGGGTCAAGGTGGTTTCTTACAGGCTCCTCGATGCTCCCCAAGAGCTCTTTGGGAATCCTTGGGTTTCTTTGGGCATCCTCGGGGGGTCCGCTGGAATTCTGAATGGGTTCTCTGCCATTCTGACCCTGAAGGATCCATCGGATTTGGGGTTCGCAGAGATTTCTGTAGGAAACATCAGGATTCCTCGAAGAGTGCCACGCATAGCGTATACTTCCCGGTCTCTCCCCCGTGATCGGACCCAAGCCGCGGGGGAGGTGCATGCATGGGCGACCCGCTTCTCCCCCATATGCCTATTCCGGGACGCATGCAGTGGAAATCCATGCCAATAAACACTCTGCTTTCCTCCACAGTGCCCTGGGTTTATTGGGTTTCCATGGTTTTCTATGGAAAGTGTGACGTTCCCACACCAAAAATCCATTGACGTCCTGGGGTCTCGGGGTTGCGTTTCTTGTAGAAGGTTTCTTGTGGATTGGCCTCCACTGTATCCCCCCCCCCGAAGCCACGCTACGGTGGGTTCGTGCGGCGTTGGCGCGCCAGCGACGCCAGCGAAGGCGTTCAAGGTTGAATTCTGCGACGCGGAGGCACCGAGGGACACGGTGACGCCAGTGGACTCGGCGGAATGTAAATTTGAACGATTGGGGTCGCGATCGATGCAAGGCGGAACGATCGACGCGCCGTCACGAGCCTACCTTTGCGCGCGCCGACGCTGCAGGATCTTGCCGCAATCGGGGTTTAGGGCGCCACATGAGAACCCTACCCCTACCCCCCACAATTTCTGAGGGGGAGGGTGGGGTTCACCTCGTTCGGGAGCTCCCGAGCGAAGTGAACCCCACCCTCCCCCTCAGAACTCGTGGGGAGTAGGGGCAGGGTTCGCATGTGGCCCCCTAGGGTGGGCCACCGCATGCGACCGCCACCGACGTGGACCCCGTGTGTGGCTGTGCGTTCGGCCCGTCGTTGCCGGTGCCGCCCAGCCCCCCCCCCCCGCAGCGGCAAGCTGGTCGTCACGGAGGCCGACGCGCGCCAGGCGGGGCGCGCGGCGCGCCGGGCCGGGCCGGACGAGGCGCCCCAGAGCGAGCTTCGGGGCCCCCCGAAGAGCGGTGCAGCGGCCGCGCCGTGCGGTGAGTCAGCGGGGGCGGGGCGTGGCCGCCTGGTCTTGCCAGGCGGCCGAGTCCAGAGCGCGGTGGCCCCGGCAATGTGATCTCGGCTCTGTTTGGCGAGTTGTCCACCATGAGCTTTGGCAGGAGCCACGGGTGTCCTTGCTTGCTCGCTTGCACGGTCTTGGGACTGGAGCCGTGCGCTGGCGGGCCGTGCGGTGAGGTGTTTGGGGATTCCGAGGTTGCCGCATGGTCTGTCACCGCACAGTTCAGGCACCCCCAAGAACTTGGGGGGCATCATCGCTGCTCGCTCCAGGGCGAACCCCTGGAAGAGGGGGAGGAGGAGTCCGTTCGGTGAGGCGTAGTCCAAAGGATGCGGGAGGAAACATGTTTTTTAGTATTAGTACTGGCAGTATTATTATTATTATTATCAGTAGGAGTTGGCGGAGGATGGAGGAGGAGGAGGAGGGGGAGAAGGAGGAGGGGGAGGAGGAGGAGGAGGAGGAGGAGGAGGAGGAGGAGGGGGAGGAGGATGATGAGGAGTAGGAGGAACAGGATGAACCGACATTGGCTCAATTCGTTGCTTGGGGGCTTCCCTTCCCCTGGGGTTGGGGATCGAGGTGGTCAAACGCGACCCGCGCCCCCTTCACTCACTGTACGTTAGTTTTTCGTTTCTGATTGCTCCACAACGTGCGTGGGATGGCAATCATACGTGGCGTTGTTAGCGCTGCGGATGTGACAACACGGAATGGGGTCAGCCGCGCTTCAAGCATTGCGGGTGTCACTGGCAGACAGGCGAGAAGAACAAGTCCAAGCAGGGCAGTGGCACGAACCGCGCGGACCGTGACTCGGCCAGCCTTGATGCTGCTCCTGGTCTGGGTGCCATGGTTCTTCTACCACTCGGGGCCCACGCAGGAGGAACAGGTCCAGTACCATATATCTCGGCCGTTGAAGTGCGCCAGCTCATCGTTTTGGCAAACAAAAGGAAAAACGCATAATGCTCCCCTGACGCAGTATTGCGAGAGCGTCCCCGTGGCCAAGGACCGCTCGGCAGTTTCTCCCAAGGTTCGTGCTGATCAGGCGAACCGCGCTATCATCAAGTTGGAGGGGGACCTGCGCGAGCAGACCACGAAACGTTCGGAGATGCACGGGCAGGTGGACAAGCAGCAGGATATGGTCTCAGCCGCTTTAGCGGAGCTCACCATTCAGGAGGAGTTGTACAATGAGGCGATCAAGGAGTTGCACTGCACCATCACCCCGACGCATTTTGCCCCGACCACGAATGTGGTTTCATTGACGGACGCCCTCAGTGTGAATCGCACTGAATTGGATTTGTTGTGTGGCGGAGATCAGTTTAGTTTGGGAGAATACAGTGCTTCGCCAGCAGAGGATCTTGGGGAAGTCAAAGATTGCGAGGCCAGTCTTAAGTCACAGTTCGAGCAGTTGGCGACCCAACTGTTGAGGGAGCTCGAGTCCAAAGCCGCGGACACCCAGAAGGAACAGGAGGACATGCATGCCCGCCTGGCTGGGAAAAAGCGTCAGCAAGAGGAAACATTGGCCCCGGCTGGAGGAGGTGGAGCTGGCTGCCCGGAAGCCATGCCGCCGCCAGCCACATATTCAGGGCCGCGTGCAGGGAAAGGCTCGCTGCTGGGTCGGAGCATCGAGGAGCTTCGCGAGCAAACGAAGGTGCTCGTCGCGAAGAGCACTGGCAAGACGAAGGTCGCCGAGCCCCCAGCTCCAGTGCAGTGGTTGGTTTAACACGACCGACGCCGAGTGCGATCTGTCTGATTTTGAGGCAGAATCGAGTCCCGCATCCAGTTCATCGTCTACGTGGAGACTCGTGACTGCCAGCGCCTTTGGTTGGTCAGGTGCCTGGCATATTTAAATTGATCAAGTTCCGACAGGAGCCCATGCCATCTGCACCCAAGATAGCAGAGTTTTGCGCAGTGAGGTTTCTCAGAGTGAAAGCAGTGCCTGTTCAGATGGCTGGAAGCTTCGTTTTTCGCCCGCGGTCAGCACCGCTGAGAAGGGAGTTCCAGCGGGGGACGGAATTGCAGTCGAGCGCCGCGTCGGTGTCGGCTCGGTCGTGGGCCCCCCACAAGCACTTATTGAACCTTCGAAGTTCCCCTGCGTGGGTAAATGGAGGAGTGCGAGGAGGACTGGACTTGCCGCGCGGGGAAGGGGTCCAGGGATAATGGGGGCGTCAGTGAGTCAATCGAATGAATGGTCTATCGTGTGCCTCGCAGAAGCCCGTCGTTTGGGTCGTGGATTTCAGCTCTGCGCCGACTGATTCAGAAGCGCTGCCGATAATTTGAAAGCTTCGCGGCGTCGCGATCTTCGGCTACCGGCCCGCGTGCGCGGTGGGCGTGTCGAGGGGGCTTGACTTTTTCGCCGTCTCCGACGACCTCGCGGGCTCCATCCAGTCGCGTCGCAGGGTGGGGGCTCGGGGAATGAAGCCCGCTGCCCCGTCGCTCTCGCAGTCCATGCCGACGACCGCTGCGGGGCGAGGCGCGCCCTGGAGTTCCCTGGGCCTTTCCCCTTCCCGGGGCCGGCGGGGCCTCCGCCTCCGATGAACCGGGGCGAGCTGCTAGATGGTATTCACGTCTTCGACGAGAGGCCGACACAGAGCGAGTTTAACATTCATTAGAATTGCACCGAGGCATTCAGAGCGCCCAGGAAGTTTCATACTCGTATAGAAGAGCTCTGACATCTTCGGGGCAGAAACCATTGCTGGTGCCCCCCAGGGGGCCAGCATCTCGTTGGCCAGCTCCGCAAGCCGATGTCCGACCTCGCAGCAGTTCCAGGATGGCCTGTTTTCCAGTTTGCCTCGATTGCACGCCGGTGTTTCTCCGGATGGTTTGGCGTCTTCACTGAATCGGTTCTGGGCTTCGCGGAGGCGGTAGTGGACTGACTGATGTAGGAAGGCGGGCGCCAAGGTTTGGGGCTGGGTCAATAGCTCTTTGGCGGTGGAGCCGTGCTTAAGAGCACCAGAGAACCTGTTGGTTGGGCCCCCGACCCCGTTTGAATTTCTGGAGGCTCCGCAGCCCAGGTCGACGCCGGGTGCGCCCTCCTCGAGGAATGGGAACACATGTGGCACCAGGGAGAGCCCCGCCGTCTCACTACAGGGCATCTGGGATTTTCATTCGGACAAGCCCCGCCAGCCCCCCGCCCGGGGCAGGTCTTGAGAGCCCTCCAAATGTTCCGGAAACATGCGGCATTGGGAGATGGGATGAACCCCGCAGCGCTGAGGATGCTCAGCGACCTGGCGCTCGAGGTTCATGGCAAATTTCCTTCTCGCGACGAGTCGCGCCGGCTGATCCCAACGCGGTGCGACGCGTCGCCGCCAGACTGTTGGTGCAGGCCGATCGGCATCCCCGCGACGGCGACCCGTGTCCTCTGGCGTATTCGCACGCGTGAAGCAGCAGCGTGACAACGTGACTATCCGTTTACATGTCTCTATGGGTCCAAAGGCCAAAGCTGTGAGCGATCGATATGGCAACACGCAGCATCGCGTGCGTCAGCAATGGCCATCCATGCATCGTCGACGCCAGCTCTCACCGTCACCGCACGATGTATTGTGGCACGCGCGTGTGAAGCATGCGATCAACTTTCGTCGTGCTTGTTCGTGTCTCATGGTGCACAGCGGGTGGCAAGGGCCGCCTCATTGTGCGTGAAATCACATTGAACATAGCGCAGACCACGAGATCTAGCAGTGCAGACCTGCTGTTTCGCAATGGCGCTTCTGCGCGCGATTCTGCGCGGCTCGCCAACACATTTCTGAAGTGGAGCTTCTCCCTCCCTACCCGGGCTGCCCCATATTTGCGCGAGAGGCTTGAGAGGGCAGGTTGGGTTATTTTGTTCGGCAGAAGAGGCGCAGCTGCGTCTAAAGACGACCTGTCCACGCGGTTGCAGGATGCGTTCTCAAGATATTGTTTCCGCGCATGCCATGCGGTTAAGAAATTCGCGTAATTTGGGATGGAAGCGAGAAAAGGCGATCAGGCTGCGAAGCAACGTACTCGGGGCGTTAGGAGGAGGGCGCGCCGACTCCGAGCCTTGAAACATCTTCGTCGGGTACCAGCGTTTAGAGCGGGCGCAGTAGCGGCGGCAACGCGTGGGGCTTGGGTGCAAGGCGAGTCCAAGTATGATCTGGCCGATTTGCGATCCGTGGCGTCTTGCGCCCGGTTCGGGAAAGCGGGGTGGCGCTCTCGTGCTGCGCAGCACTTGCTCGCGGATATCCCCGACTTCGACGCCGTTTTTGTCGCCGGCGCGCCTCCTCTGGTTGCGCGGCGCGCCGCGCGGCGCCGAGAGTGTTTGCCTTGGTGAAAATTTCAAGCATCTTCGTGGCGGCGGCATCTTTTTCGGCAGCTGGTGGGGTGTCGGTTATAGGACCAGCTGGCGCGGTCGCCCAGGCCATCGCGCGCGCGGGCTGGGCAGCAGTGGATTATGCTACGTGGCGTGGCGCTCGGGGCCTCGTGGTGGACCCCCTCAACGCGGGCCTCGGGGCCCTCTTGGGCCCCGTGCGCTGCGGCCTCCGGTGGCTCCGATAGCTCCGAGCCCTAACGCATTTGGGTTAGGATAATATAGAACACTACGAGCCGATCGCTCATGGGCTTCAGCGCATGATGGGGGCGAGGTGAGCTATGCGTGCAGATTTTTTTGCATCGCGATGCGCTGGGGGCCTCTCGACCCAGAGCAAGCTTCATGGTACGCTGTTCTCTCTTGCCAACTTGTGTCGGTGTTGCGGGGCTCGGGCAGGCGCCTTTCGACGCCGAGTGTGCGAATGCGACGGTCAAGCTGCGCGGCGGCGTGACCTAGGTTTGAGTGGGTCGACTGGCCTCGTCTGGGAGGCAGGACGCTGTTCGCTGATTGAATATGGTGTCGCGGGCAGTGGTCGAGATGATCCCCGCTTCTCGGTGGATCCGAAGCAGGATATCTTAGCGTGAAACGCGTGAGTCCCAGTGGGGCATCTCGTCTAGGAGATTTTCATTCGCGTCTCAGGTTGGGCCCCAGATATCGAGTGGCAAACGACTTCGCGGTGGTCGTGTCTTCCAATGACCCCAGGTTCTCGTGAACCAGGTCTTGCGCGTTATGGGCCGACGCCGGGCGCCGCGCAGGGCTCGGGCCTTGCCGGGCATTTCGCTGTCTACATGGCATTGTGCCGCGTGGGCCAGCAGGCGGCGATAATCACTAATCGCGAAAATTCGTTGTTGCCGTCCGGGGGGTGGGTGGGGGTGATGCGCGGCCCGCCCCGGCCTGACGTCGAATCTTGGAAGTTTTTGAAGATTCGAAGATTTTGGGCGGCAGGACTTGGAGCTGCTTTGGATGCCGTCTCGCGTGTCCAGGGCGCGGCCGAGTGGGGGCGGCCCCCCTCCCCGCCGGCATCCGAGAGGCTTCGAGGTCGCTGGGCGCGCCGAACGTGGGGCCATGCGTCGCCCCTCCAATCTCCGCGTTCTCGTGCGTCCGAAGGGCGCTGAAGAGTTTGGGCTTAAGTTGTAGCAGGCGCGCCAAAGTCCCAGAAAAAGGCTTCGCAAGCGCTCGGATGAATTCTGCCGTGCTCTAAGAATCGCCAAGGAGGATGAGGGCACCTCCGTCGCGAAGAAGGAGGCAGGTGGGGCTGTGGGTTGCGCGGTCAGAGCTCGAAGGGATCGCGCCGCAAGCCAGTCGTGCCCAAGTGCCCCGATTTGAACAGCCAGAGCTCACCCGACCCATGGGATGTGGGTGCGTGGGCGCACGTGTTTCTGCGCCCGCTGTAGGAGATCAGGCGCGGATCTGGCGAAGGATTTGGATCGTGGAGCGTCCTCCGAACGGGCCAGGATTATGGGGCAGGAGGGCATTCAAGGAATTCAGGAAATTGGAAGGACCCAACCAATAGGACGGTGGTGGGCACCCAAGTTTTTTTTTTTTTTTTTTTTTTTTTTTTTTTTTCTTTCCACTGCAGGCTATCTTGGACTCGTGAGGGATGCATTTCCAGAGGAGTAGGAGCATGATGCTGCGAATGCTGATGCTGATGCTTCCGCGGCTGCTCATGATGATGATGCTGATGATGATGATGATGATGATGATGATGGTAGTGGTGCTGATGATGACGAGGGCGATGGTGGTGAGGTTGGTAATGAAGCTGATTAGGTCGGTGACGATGATTGTGGTACTGACGAGGATGTTGATGATAATGCTGATGATGATGGTGATAGGGGGTGAGTGGTTGATCGCTTGATTGGTTGGTTTTTTGATTGATTTGTGAATTTGTGAGGATCGTACTGCTGCGGCTGATGAGGATGATGCTCATGATGATACTGCGTGTGCTGATGATCAGGATGATTATGATGATGGTGGTAATGATTGCGGGAATGCTGATGATGATGATGGTGATTGTCATGACGACGGTTATGATGGTGATGCTGATAATGAAGATGGTAATGTTGTTGAGGATGATGATGATGATGGTGATGATGATGATGATAATGGTTATGATGCTGATGATGATGATGATGTTGCTGATGGTGATGATGCTTATGATGATGATGATGCTGGTGATGATGCTGATGATGATGATGCTGATGATGATGATCATGATGATGGTGATGGTGATGGTGATGAGGGTGCTTGTTAGGACGACGCGGATGATGATAATAAGGACCAGCCCGGCCGCCTGCTGCGAAGCTTCGCCCTCCCCTTCCCCCCTTCGGCGCGCCGCCGCCCGATGACCGACCAGACCCCCCGGTGGCCCTGGGCGGCCGGGGCCATGCCTCCCACAGGCCGCAGCCGTAGGCCGCCGCACTGTCGAGCGCGCCGCCGCGCCGCCGCCCGAACGCGACGACAGGGCCATGCCTCCCACAGGCCGCAGCCGTGGGCCGCCGCACTGTCGGGCGCGCCGCCGCCCCGAGCGCAGCGAACGCCCCGAGCGCGGCGAGCGCTCGAGCTCGTCGCTGTCGGCCCGCCCGCGCGCGCTGCTCGACCGTGCGGGCGGGGAGGCCTGCGGCCGACGGGCGAGAGCGCCGCTGTTGGGCTGCGGCCTCCCATGTGCGGTCGGGGTACAGTCGAGACTCATTTGTAGGTCGACCCTGGCAAATCAAGGGTGCCCTTGTGTTCTGAACTTCGCGACCCATGCCTTCTTAGATTCCTATGGCAGTGTGGCCCTCGGAAGGGCCTTGTGTCCTCTCGCGTGTCCTCCCCAATCAGCCCCGACTGCAGATGTGATCGGAGGATCGCGCCGCATCGACGATGCATCGCCGATGCTGGCCGTGCGCGGCTCTTCGCCGCGCTGCTTTTCCTTCAGGCACGAACGACACGGGTACGGTAGGTTCGCGTCGTGTCGAGTGGCGGCGACCCCGCCGCCGTCGGTCGACATTGGACGCCGCCGGACCCAGAATCGGTCGACGTCGAACGATCTGATGTATCGGAAACAGCCGATCTTTAAAAGTTGAAAGATCCCCGCGGTGTCAGAAGCAAGGGCTGGAGTCGGCACAACACGAGGTCCGCGGGGTGTGCCGAGGACGACGACGACGAAGACGACGATGACCACGACGACGACGACCACGGTCACGACGACGACGACGACCTTGATGACGACGACGACGACGACGACTTAGCGGTTTCGTCGTTCACCGCGGAGTCGCTGGCCCTGGAGGCGGCCATGCGAGTGGCGCCATTTAGCACAATGCGTCCGCAGAGCCGACTGGCTTCTGCCCTGCAACGGAAAGAGCGAGGAGGAGCAGGTTGGATGAGGGGGGGAGGTCAGAGGAAGATAAGGTACCGATACCGCTACCCTCGCCTCGTTTTCGTTTTTTTGGGCCTCATGGGAGGCCCTCGTCGCCACTGCCAGATTCGCCTCGAAATCCTGGTCAGAACGCACCCCGGGAGAGGTCCGGGGAGTAGCGGTATCGGTACCTTTTGATTTCCCCAGGAGGATGAGGGCGATCATGTCCTTTTAGCACCAGGCCGACGAGCCGAATCGGCTGAGAAGCTCCTGAGAACCTGTTCCGACGGTGGCAAGCAGCTCGGACGGCAGCAGCGTCAGAGTGGCCACGGAGCGGGGGCCCCCGCGGGCCAGGCGTCCAAGCTGCGCGAGCTCCTGGCCCGCGAGGCCGGTGGCCCAGAGGCTCTGCGGGGGGGGGCGGGCCCGTGATGACCGCAGTACGACGACGACGACCACGACGACGAAGACGACGACGACCACGGCGACGACGACAATGATGATGCTGATAATGGTGATGGTGATGCTGATGATCATGATGCTGATGATCATGATGCTGATGCTGATGCTGATGATGCTGATGCTGATGCTGATGCTGATGATGGTGATTATGATGATTATGATGATGATGATTACGATGATGCTGATGAGGATACTGACTCCGATTCTGATGATGGTGATGATGATGCTGATGCTGATGATGGTGATGGTGATGATGGTTGCGATGATGATGATGATGATGATGATGATGATGATGATGATGATGATATAGATGATGATGATGCTGATGATGATGATGATGCTGATGCTGATGCTGATGGCGATGATGATGATGATGATGAGGATGATGATGATGATGACGATGATGATGATGATGCTGCTGATGATGATGCTGATGCTGATTTTGATGATGATGATAATGCTGATGATGATTATGATGATGATGATGATGATGATGATGATGATGATGACGATGATGATGATGATGACGATGATGATGATGATGATGATGATGATGATGAGGATGATGATGATGATGATGATGTGATGATGATGATGATGCTGCTGAGCTGCTGTGCTGATGATGATGATGATGATGATGATGATGGTGATGCTGATGATGATGATGATGATGATGATGATGATGATGATGATGATGATGATGATGATGATGATGCTGATGATGATGATGATGATGATGATGATGATGATGATGATGATGATGATGATGATGATGATGATGATGATGATGATGATGATGATGATGATGATGATGATGATGATGATGATGATGATGATGATGATGATGATGATGCTGATGATGATGATGATGATGATGATGATGATGATGATGATGATGATGATGATGATGATGATGATGCTGATGATTGTTTTGTGCTATAGATCGTTCCTCTCCTGGGGACCAGAATTCAGAGGATGTCTCAGGTGAGATGCTTGTGTTCACGTGCCCAGGTTTTGAGGATTTCTCGAGCGACACTCTTGGTTTTACTCCTCGAGGTTGCCCAGGCGGATGTTTAGCGTCAGGATTCGGTGAAGATGTCTCTGGCGAAACGCTTGTTGTCGCGCGTCCAGGTTGTCCAGGCAGATGTCTAGCATGAGGATTTTGTGAGGATGTCTCGAAACGGACGCTTGTTTTCGTGTGTCCAGGTCGCCCATGCGGATGTCTAGCTTGAGGATGTGTTGTGGATGTGTTGAGCGAAATGCTTGTTTTCACGTGCCCAGGTCGCCCAGGCGGATGTCTAACATGAAGATGTTCGGCGGATGTCTCGAGCGAACCGCTCGTTTTCGTGTGTCCAGGTCGCCCAGGTGGATGTCCAGCATGAGGAGGTGTTGACGTCTCGAGCGAACCGCTCGTTTTCGCGTGTCCAGGTCGCCCAGGCCGATGTCTAGCATGAGGAGGTCTTGAGAACGTCTCGAGAGAGATGCTTGTTTTCACGTGTCCAGGTCGCCCAAGGGGATGTCCAGCATGAGAATTTGTTGAGGATATCTCGAGCGAAACGATTGTCGCAGTAGAGTGCGTCGCAGTCTAACCCCGCCCGTCCGTGGGGCGTCCGCTGGCGCCCTGGCGCGCCCCCTGGCGCGTCCCTTCCGACGTTCACGCGTGACGTGCCCGGGCACGTCCCCTAGCACGTCTCTCGGCGTGGCATGTTCCTTGCATCGTCCTCTGTCGCGTTTCCTTGCTCGTCCCCAGGCGTTCCCCTGCCCGTTTCGTGGCGGGCTCCTTGCAACGTCCCTCGGCATGACGTCCTCTGGCCGCCCCATGGCACGCGCTTTAGCCCCGTGGTAGGTCCCTGACACGTCCAGGGCACGTCCCCTGATGCGTCCCCTGGCACGTCCCCTGGCGCATCCTCAATTGCGCCCCTGGCACATCCTGTGGCGCGTCCGTGAGCCTGTGCCCCGTGTCGTGTCGTTCCTTTTCGGAGTTGAGTCGGATTTTGAGGCTGATTGAACGTCCTCCACGTTTCCACTTCAACTAGTTCTGGGGCGGCTACTATGTGCTCAGGCAGCTCGAGCTTAAGATCCATATCAGTTCGGTCAGGACTCGAATGCCAAGGAGCACTCGACCCACAACGCTATAGAGCACAATCGCGGCATGGCAGATCGCAGTTCACATAGCACAGCCCTGGGCGCGGTACACCAAGATTGATACATTCAGCATTGCACTTGCCCGTCGCCCAATCAGGTGTCTTGAAAACTTTGCCATGCCTCACAATTCCATATCCCTTTCCGGGTTCGTGGGTCCATCATGTGTGTTGATGCAGTGACGTGCCCGGGACGTGTGGGCCAATGTTGAGGACAGGTTTTGTGTATTAGTCGAAGTATTTCTAGGCACTTCGGCTCCATGATGCGGCATCTACAGAGTGCGCAGTGCGCAGCAGGGCAGTATTGCAGGTAGGATGGAATGGACCGGATGCTGGCGCGATCCGTCGGATCGGTGGCAGAGTAGGGTGGGAGGGATCGGATGCGGGTGTTATCGGCCGGCTAGGATCGGAGGATGATAATGAATTGGAGTGCAGGGCGATGATGAGGAGGAAGAGGAATAGGAGCAGGGAGGAGGAGCAGGGAGGAGGAGGAGGAGGAGGAGGAGGAGGAGGAGGAGGAGGAGGAGGAGGAGGAGGAGGAGGAGGAGGAGAGGAGGAGGAGGAGGAGGAGGAGGAGGAGGTGGAGGAGGAGGAGGACGAGGAGGACGAGGAGGAGGAGGACGAGGAGGAGGAGGATGAGGAGGGGAGGAGCAGGAGCAGGAGCAGGGGGAGGAAGAGGAGGAGGAAGGGGACGAGGAGGAGGAGGAGGACGAGGAGGAGGAGGAGGAGGTGGCGGAGGCAGAAAGCAGGAGGAGGAGGAGGAGGTGGTGGAGGCAGAAAGCAGGAGGAGAAGGAGGAGGAGGAGGTGGAGGAGGCAGAAAGCAGGAGAAGGAGGAGGAGGAGGAGGTGGCGGAGGAGGAGCAGGAGCAGGAGGAGGAGGAGGAGGAGGTGGAGGAGGAGGAGGAGGTGGAGGAGGAGGAGGAGGGGGAGGGGGAAAAGGAGGAGGAGAAGGAGGTGGAGGAGGAGGATAGTGGCACAGGCAGGAAGCAGGAGGAGGATGAGATTGTTGATGATGATGCTGATTCTGATTATGATGATGAGGATGATGGTGTTGATGATGATTCTGCTGATGCTGATGCTGATGCTGATGCTGATGCTGATGCTGATGACGATGGCGATGCTGATGCTGATGCTGATGCTGCTGCTGATGATGCTGATGATGATGTTGATGTTGCTGATGACGATTATGGTGGTGGTGATCTTGATGTTGATGCTGACGCTGATGCTGATGATGCTGATGCTGATGCTGATGCTGATGATGATGCTGATGATCATGCTGATGATGATGATGATGATGATGATGATGATGATGATGATGATGATGATGAATATGATGATGATGATGATGATGATGATGATGATGATGATGATGATGATGATGATGCTGATGCTGATGATGATGATGATGATGATGATGATGAAGATGGTGATACTGACGATGATGATGTTGATTCTGTTGATGATGATGACGATGATGATGATGGTGGTGGTGGTGGTGATGATGATGAGGAGGAGGAGGAGGCGGAGCAGGAGCAGGAGGATGACAAGAAGGAGGGAAAGGAGCGAATTGGTGAAGGGCAGGCAGCCATCCGTGGCTTTATTCTGTCCAACGAGCTGCTTGACGAGTTCGATCCACTTCGCCTAAGGCGCGCGGGGATCCCCGTGGACGGCTCGTGATCATGGTCGCCGTCGTCGTCGTCGTCGTCGTCGTCGTCGTCGTCGTCGTCGTCGAAGTCGAAGTCGGGGTCCTCAGTCGTCGTCCTGGCCATGGTGGTCGTCGTTGTCGTGGTCGTCCTTGGTCGTCGCCTCGTCGCCGTCCGCTTCGTCCCTCTTCCCGCCTCCACTCTCCCTCCTTCTCCCCTGTATCTTCCGCCCATCCGGTCCTTGGGTCTACCGCGCTCGCCACCACGTAATAGTCCATGCCATTCGCTTTATACATTAATGTAGCCAGTGTGTAAGCGTGTGTGATCGTGTGTGTGTGTGTGTGTGCGTCGGCGGCGAGCCCGTGGGGAACGAAGAGAGTCTTTCCTTCTCAGAAGGCTCTGAACTCCCGTGGCCTTCTGAGAAGTTTTCTAAGCCTCCTCCGAAGACACAGAAACCCTTCAGAAGGCAAGAGGGCTTCTGAGAAGCCCCGCCGCCCTCTGAGAAGGCCTTCTCCCTCTCACTCCCCCCCCTCTCTCGCCGCCGAGTGTGTGTGTGTGTGTGTGTGTTGGTCTACCCTCCTTGCCCCTGCCAGACCCAGGCGCTCCCACCATCGGGGGTAGGTGCTCATCATCCTGCTCCTCGCAGCGCGGACGACCTCTCGAGCATTTTGGCCGCCCCTCGGCTTGCTGTTAAGGTGTAACGGCTTCATCAGTGACATGCACCGCGCCGCGTCGCTGCATGGGCTTCACCTTTGCATGCGCTGTGCGTATCCCTGTCTTGAGTCGTTGTGTGAGGCTTCATTCTGTACAAATGGTTGTAGGGACCATGTGGGGATTGATGCACACACAGCGCCACTGGCTGTTCGCGTTTCCTCCTCCTCCGCCTCCTCCACTCCTTCATCGGTGGCTGTCAGTTTCGAGACTGTGGGTGCCGGCTTCGGGACGCAGCCGATTGGATTGATCAGTGCTGGTTTTGCGCGGTCGTCCCCTGCCTCAGGCCCTTCCTTCTTCTGCCAAGCGCTTGCGCCAGAAACACACTGTGCAACGTGCGCCGCAAGAGAAACTCCAGAGCCAGGCAGAGGTGGGCCGGAAGCAGAGGTGGACGGGGGAGGAGGCGGCGTGGGCGGCTGATTGCCGGCTGCTGCCCGGGGGTCCTTGGGCGGCCGTGGCCTTCTCCCTCCTCGTCGCGCCCTCGTCCAATCTTCTCCGTCCGTAGGCATGTCGCCCTCTGCCTTCAGCTCGTCTTGGGGGTTTTTCTGGCGCCTCGGGGGCAGCCATCTTGCTGTGGCCGCCGTCGAGCAGCAAGTGGTACCCTTACCCTTAGCAGCACCAGTCGGTCACCGGAGCACTGTGATTGCGACCAGCGTAGCATCACGAAGCAGGTGTACGGTACCCTCTTCGTGCAGTTGTTATGCGAATGATTCCTGTCTGGTGCTGATCGAGGCTGTCAGGCTGGCACGCAGGCACCGCAGCATTACCTCCCCTCCAGGCTTCTGGGATACAGAGGGTTGACGCGGCGGTGATCCCGCCGCGAACGTTCAAGGTCGATCGCCTCAAGTGGCCCAGAGCCGGCCGATGCCGCACAATCTGCGACATTGGAGCAACGCGATCGGTAAGGGTCGAACGGTCCACGCGGTATCAGCAGTCAACGCCGACGTCGTCGCGACGCGATTTTGCCGTGCTGGGATACGGTTAAGTCGGGCATGTCCCTCTACAGCAGGAACATTCAAAAACAGTCCCAAATAGTCAGGTGGACTATGCCAGAACATTTATACATATATGTGTATATATATATATATATGTATATATTTATATGTATATGTGTATATATATATATATGTATATATATATAGACACATATAAAACAAAATTTCGTCCAACATCCCCCCGTCTTCGCGCCCCATCCCGCCACCGTGCTTGGGTTGTGGGTCAGGGTCCTCAGGGATGCTTCTTGGGGTCTCTTCGGAGTGCTCTCGAGTGCCTCTTGGGGGCAGTTTTGGAGCCTCTTGGGAGCGTCTTGGGAGCTTCTTAGGGCCTCCTTGGGGGCCTCTTGGGACTTCCTGGGGGCCTCTTTGGGGCCTCTTGGGGGCCTCTTCGGGCCTCCTGGGAGCCTCTGGGAGTCGAGGGCTGGAAATGTTCGTTTGGGTCCCCCGTCTGGGCCCCCTCTTTTGATCCGTCATGCGTACCTGTTTGACAGTCTTGGAAGCTGTTGGGCCGTCTTGGGCCCCCTCGGCAGTTTTTGGGCCCTCTGGGAGGCCTCTTGGGCCGCCTCGGAGCGATATTTGGGGCCTCGTGGGTCGCCTTGGAGCGTCAGGACGCCGAAAAGCTGAGTGTGCCCAAATCCTTCAAACACCTAAGGCAAATCAATGATTGTTGCCTCTTGGGGCCCTCTTGGGAGGCGTCTCTGGGGCCACGATCCCTTATAGATTACGCCACAGTTGCGCCCCCGAGGCCACGATCCCTAGTAGATTACGCCATGTTCGCTCCCCCGAGGCCACGATCCCTCGTACATTATTCCACGTTCGCGTAAATTACGCCACATTCACGCCCCCGAGGCCACGATCCCTAGTCAATTACGCCACATTCGCGCCCCCGAGGCCACGATCCCTGGTAAATTACGCCACGTTCGCCCCCCCGAGGCCACGATCCTTGGCAAACTAGACCGCATTCGCGCTCCCGATGCCTCTTGGGGTCCTCGTGAGGCCTCTTGCGGCGTCTTGGGAGGTATCTCGGGCCATTTTGAAGCCGTCCTGGGAGTCGTGGTCTGATCGTTCGGCGATGCGGGGCCCTCTTTGATCGACTGGGCGGCCTCTTGAAGCCCTCTTGGCCCGTCTTGGCGCCCTCCAGGCCCAGAAAGATTCGCGCGGGAAGCCGCGACAAGGCCCAGGGGGAA
>CAUYUJ010020630.1:75000-85000 GCA_963575745.1 Prorocentrum cordatum | reverse complement strand
TTGTTTCGTCCTGTCGGGGCTAGGGCCACACCGGGTTCGCTGACTCTGAAGCAGGGCTCGAGCCAAACGGTGCGTTGGCCCTTTCGTGGGCCGTTTCGTTTTGACCTCGTTTTGCAGCCAGGCGATAGACAGAACGAACGGATAACAGTTTTTAGTTCGAGCCCAGCTCTGAATGGCACAAGCATGAGCACGTGCACCCAAGGTAATCAGTCCACCAGAAACCGTGTCGTTGACGATCATCTGAGCTGTGCTCTCATAGACATCAAGTTGTATCCGTGGTTCCGCCAATTTTGGCGGACCGCGATTTGCAGTTGTTCTTGTGTGCGTCGCTGCTGAAATTCTAACCTTCATGCCTCATGCCCTTCCCCTCGTTCTGTTAAACTTTCAATACATCCATAAACCCCCCCCCCCTATACAAAGAAATCTTGGCGGCTGTGTGTTGTACACTCTTTGGCAGCGGGGACTATCAGAGTCGGACAAGCCAGAGGCCACAGCCAAATCAACTCACACTGCGCCTTGCTGCCGTGTCCGTTGCGATGCTCTGTTCGCGGGCTCTGCAGTTTAGGTTTTTTATTTGTTGTGATTCCGGTGATGCGGCTCGCCGCAGAACGTGAACGTGGCATCAAGCATCGCCGCACTGTTCTGGGCGATTGGTTCTCTGTCTTTCTGCAGGAGGACTTGCAGCGGGGATGGAATATCAAAAAAGGGCATCAGCACAACCATGAGAACCCATTATTGCCCCCCCCCCCCCCCCCTTCCCCCCCTTCTTGGAAGAAAGTGTACGATTTCTCGCGCCCCAGAAGTGGTGTTTCACCGCCAGCCCCCTCAGAGCAGGATCCCACCAAGATCCCAACAGCGCCGCCAGGCTGCCTGGGAACCGTGCTCTGCCGGACCCCCCGCGGCGCCAGCCTGCCGCCGCGCGGGCGGGCGCGCGCCGTGGCCGGGAAGGGGGGAGGCTTGTGTGGCGGGCCGGCCAGCCCCCGGACGCGGCAGGAGACGGGCCGGCCGCCGCCGCCCATTGGGGGAATCGGGGGTGGTCAGAGCCCCCAAGAGTGACACGTCGATTATGATGGGCTTGTTTTCCACCACCACCACCATAAGCCTCCTCCTCCTCCTCCTCCTCCTCCTCCTCCTCCTCCTCCCCCTCCAACTTATGGTGGTGGTGGTGGAAAACAGGCCCATCAGATTAGTGAATTGTCCGTTTTCGGTTCTCGAGAGGGCGCCGGGGCCGTTATTTTCCGGGCTTGCGCCCGCCAGGTCTGGGCCTCAGGTCGTTTTCGCTAGACCACGTTTTGCGACAGGGGGGTCTGTCCATCCCCGAGGGAAGGGCTGGCAGTCGGCGGGAGGTTTTGCGTCAAGCAGGCGATCGCAAGCATGGATCAAGGGGGCGTGGATTAGCGACGGGTCCCGTTTCGATGGGAGATGGCGGATTTCCGCCGCCGAGCGAGGCGGCAGCCGCCGCATTTTGGGGAGGGCACCTCCCCCGATCCATGGATTTGGCGACCGCGCGCCAATTCCATGGATCGCTAATCCATGTTTGCGCGCCCCCAATTTTCGTCAAGGGACGTATTTTCGGACATGCGAGCGACGCAACAAAAACGGGGTCGTCTGCGCCGACATCGGCGCGTGATCAAGCTGCCCGCGCAAGCTCGCGCGCAAGCGTCCTCGCTTCAAGCGCAGCGTGCCGCGCTGGCGGCCCGCGTAAGCTGCCGCGTAAGGTCGCCATGTTATCTCGCGTAAGACCCGTTTTTGATTGAATGTCGCTCGCGTGAATTTTGAGCTGCTACAGCCTCGTGTCTATGAGCAGCGGTCGCGGCAGACGCAATCGTGGCCGCCGCGCCAGCACTGCAGCCGAGGTGTCGCAGAGGCACGGCTTCGCATACATGCATACATGCATACCTACCTACCTACCTACCTACCTACCTACCTACCTACCTACCTACACATACATACATACAAACATACATGCACATACATACATACATACATACATACATACATACACACCTACATACACGTACACACATGCATCCATGCATACACACATTTACATACATACACACATACACATACATGAATCCATACAATACATCCGTACACACATGCAAGCACATATACATACATGCATGCATACGTACATGAAACCGTACATGTATACAAGCAGACAAGCACACACAAACATACAACCAAACAACCAAACAAACAAACACACACACATACATACATACTCACATACATACATACGTACATACACACATACATACATAAACACATACTCACAAACATACATACTCACATACATACATCCATATATACACATACACACATGCATACATACATACATACATACATACATACATACATACATACTCACATACTCACATACATCCATATATACACACATCCATACGAACGTACGTACGTACACGTACTTACGTACGTACGTACGTACGTACATGCATACATACATGCATGCATGCATGCATGCATACATACATACATACACACATACATACACACACATACATATATACACATACACACATACATACATGCATACAGACATACATACATACATCCATACACACATACATAGATATACATATATGGGAGATCCTGGGCCCCGGGCCCCGGGCAGCGACCACCCTTGTATATGCTTGGTTCCCTCCCCTTGCCGTCCCCAGGGGCTCCCAGACGGCTCCAAAACGGACCAGGACAGCTTGGAGATGGGCCAAGGAGGCGCCCAAGATGGTCCAAGAGGGCCCCGAGACGCCCAAAGATCGCTCCAAGACGCTCACGATGGTTCCAAGACGGCTTAAGTGGCCTCCAAAACGCGCCAAAAGCCTCCAAGAGGCGTCCCAAGAGGGCCCCAAGAGGCAACATTCATTGACTTTTCAATGGTTTTTGAAGGTTTTTTCCCCACATCCAAAGTGGGGTTCTTGTTTTCTCTGCACACGCCGCGCAGGATCTCACACACCCCCTTTCCTCTCTTTCTCTCTCACTCACCATCATCGCCATCATCATCACCATCAACCACTATCATCGTCATCACACGCACACACTCATCATCATTACCATCATCATCACCATCAACCACCATCATCGTCATCACACGCACACACTCATCATCATTACCATCGTCATCACCATCAACCACCATCACCGTCATCACTAGTCATCATCATCATCCTCATCATCATCGTCACCATCATCACCACTCGATCACCCACTCACTCACCCAATTACTCACTCATCCTCAGTAGGCTTCGGAGGCAGTGGTCCTCCGACGGTAGGACCGCCGCCACTCTCAACATCATCGTCACCATCTCCATCATAATCTCTCGATCACCCACTCAGTGGCCATCATCATCATCATCATCATCATCATCATCATCAGCATCCTCATCCTCATCATCATCATCATCATCACTCATTCATCACATACTCATCATCATCATTCGCTCACTCATCATTTCGTCATCAGGCGGGAGCCTCTGAATGAATTGCGAGGAAGTCTCAGGCGGGAGCCACCTCCCTATGGGGCCCGCAGATCATGTTAATAATCCGAGCGGGTCATCGGAACCCTGTAACTGTCGTCACTTTTGGGCCTCTGAGGCTTGAATATGCAAAAGTATCAGGCGGGAGCCTCGTCTGTGAGTGAATTGCGAGGAAGTCTCAGGCGGGAGCCCCCTCCCTATGGGGCCCGCAGATCATGTTACTAATCCGAGCGGGTCATGGGCCTGACTATGAAGGAGTATCAGGCGGCAGCCTCGTCTCTGAGTGAATTGCGAGGAAGTCTCAGGCGGGAGCCCCCTCCCTATGGGGCCCGCCGATCATGTAATTAATCCGAGCGGGTCATCGGAACCTTGTAACTGTCGTCACTTTTGGGCCTCTGCGGCTTGAATATGCAGGAAGTATCAGGCGGGAGCCTCGTCTGTGAGTGAATTGCGAGGAAGTCTCAGGCGGGAGCCCCCTCCCTATGGGGCCCGCAGATCATGTTATTAATCCGAGCGGGTCATCGGAACCCTGTAACTGTCGTCACTTTTGGGCCTCTGAGGCTTGAATATGCAAGAAGTATCAGGCGGGAGCCTCGTCTGTGAGTGAATTGCGAGGAAGTCTCAGGCGGGAGCCCCCTCCCTATGGGGCCCGCCGATCATGTTATTAATCCGAGCGGGTCATCGGAACCTTGTAACTGTTGTTTTTTTTTGGCTCTTGAGGCCTGAATATGGAGGAAATATCAGGCGGGAGCCTCGTCTCTGAGTGAATTGCGAGGACGTCTCAGGCTGGAGCGCCCTCCTTATGGGGCCCGCCGATCATGTAACTAATCCGAGCGGGTCATCGGAACCCTGTAACTGTCGTCACTTTTGGGCTCGTGAGGCTTGAATATGAAGGAAGTCTCGAGCGGGAGCCTCGTCTGTGAGTGAATTGCGAGGAAGTCTCAGGCGGGAGCCCCCTCCCTATGGGGCCCGCAGATCATGTTCGAACCCGAGCGGGTCATCCGAACGAGCTTTTTGGGCTCCTCAGCTCCTGCGGCCTGAACACGGGGGAAGCATCAAGGGGGAACTTTGTGTGTGGGCGGTGCGGGTCGCCCCGTCAGAGGACCGTCTCCTGTCGTCACTTGGAGGTCTGAGGACGGATTTTAGAATTCGTTCCTGCGGCCTGAATACCGGGGAGTTACCAAGCGGGAGTCTCGTCTGTCTGAATTGGTCGCGGGGAAAATTGTTGTTGTCATGGGCCTGCGTGCCCGAAAGGGCGATTGAGAAGTCCGGGTAGCATCGTCCGAGCTGGTCGTCGGCAAACTTGTTGTAGTCATGCGACAGCGTGGAGGTCCGAGAGGCTCCGTCGCCCAACGGCCGCGGCGTCCGAGAGGGCGACTGAGGAGCTGACGCGTCCCCATCGTGCTGCACCTCGGCGATCTCCTGCAGCTGAAGCCCACCGGCAGCATCGGGCTCCTGACGGACGTGAACGAGCGCCTGGACGACGGAAAAGGGTCGTACAAGTACGCGGAGCCGCCGACGGTGGAGATCCAGCACGCCATCAGGGTCTTCTCTCAGATCCCATCCCCTGCGTCTTCGAGCTGAAGGGCACAAAGCGCTTCGAGCCGGGGGACCCTCTGATCGCGTTCTTGGGCTGCATGCGCGAGGGCAAGCGCTTCCCACCAGAGGTCTGGTCTGCCTGGGAGAAGACGTTGGCCTCGGACAACGGCGGCGTCCTGGACCCACGGCACCAGCACGAGAATTTCCGGCTCGGCTACGGCATGGGCGTCTATTGGGAGACGCTGGCGACGTGGATCAACTCGCGCGCTCGTCGCGACGCGCGGCGCCTCGGCGTCCCCCTCGTTTTCCTGCAGGCCGTAGACGAGTGCGGCACGATTCAAGGCGACCCAGACGCAGGCCGGTGCCTCCTGAAATTCCCGAACATGCACGAGACGGGAGACATCCACGGCGTCTTACCGGCACACGTCGGCGTGGAGGTCCGGTTCACGGCCGTTCAGGAGGAGCTGAAGAAGAAAGTGGGGCTCGTGCAGGAGCAACGGGCCACCATCGTGTCCTTCGAGTTTCACGCAGACGACGAGCGGGACTACGAGGAGTGCGCGCCGGGCCAGCTCTTCCGCCCCCGCTTCCTACCGCAGGGAATCTGGCTGCAGGTGCACGGCTTCCAGGAGTCCCCGATCTACAAGGAGGTCGCCGAGGTGCTGCTGCAGGGCGCCGATGGCGCAGCCGACGACGGCGAGGCCGAAGCGCGGGCAAGGGGCTCGTTCATGTTCAGGCCCAGCGAGCAGGAGTTCACGTGGCAAAGCTCGGGGGCGCACGCTGCGCGCCGCTCGGGGTTCACCCTGACGCACGCGTCCTACCGGACCTCCACGCTGTCGCAGGGCCAGACGCTGCGCAAGGGCGTCACCGTGGACTGCGCCAGGGATGAGGACGCTGGCCGCGCGGGCATGTCGGGCGAGATGTGGTGGCTGCGCCTCTACGTCATGTTCTCCCGCGCCACGTGCGTGCGGAACATGCTAATCCCGCGGCCGCCCGCGCGAGAGTTCCTGGAGCGCGGGCCGCCGGCGTCGCTGCGGAAGGCGCTCCAGGAGTTCGACGGGGGAGCGGTGGATTCCAGGGCTGAGGCGGAGCAGCTCGCGGCAGAGCTGGGCTTCGTGCTGCCGCCCGCCTGAGCGCCGCGGCGCGCGCCTAGAGGCCCGCGGGGTTGTCCCAGCGGCTGGCTCCCGCGCCCCTGCGGCCTGCGAGGTTGCCCCGACGGCCTGGCCCGAAGGGTTGCCCCAACGGCTTCGCGATCTAGCCGTCGGCGAACGCGCGTGCTGGCCGACGCGGCGACGGCGCCGAGGAAAATCGAGTTGCTTGCCACGGCCAGGGGGAACGGGAGGTGCACATGGAAAAGAAGCAGGAGGATGAGGAGGGGAGGGGCATGGGGGAGGGCGACGACGAGGAGGAGGTGGCGCGAGAGGAGGAGGAGGGCGAGGAGGAGGAGGAGGAGCAGTAGGAAGAGGAATAGAATGAGGAAGAGAGGGCAGTGCAGAGGGCGAGAGGAGAGGGTGTCCGCCAGGGGGAGGAGGAAAGGGCAAAGGGTGAACTAAACAGATTCTCGTGTGGGGTCCTACCGTCGGAGCAATTCCCTACCTAGGCTCTGCCTAGAAGGGTTCTTGCTCGCTTGGCTTCAAGGGGCCGGGCAGTGCAAACCGCCCCGGGCGGTTCCCCCAGTCCCCTGGGAGCCAAGCGAAAGCAACAGCAAAGGTAAAAGCAAACGCGCGGTTCCCCAGTTGCGCTCCCTGGGTGCCAAGCAAAAGCAAGAGCAAAGGCAAAAGTGAAGGCAACAGCGAAAACAAAACAACATCATAACATATCATAGCATAGCATAGCATAGCGCAGCAACGCATAGCGCAACATATCATATCATAAGATAACATAGACTAGCCTAGCCTAGCCTAGCCCAGCCCAGCATAGCATTGCGCAGCATATCGTAGCATATCATAGCAGAGCAGAGCATAGCAGAGGATACCGCAGCATAGCGTAGCATAACGCAGCACATCATCCACTATTGCTGTTGCTACACACGCATATATGTGTGTATATATATATATATATATATATATGTGTATATATATATACTTTCATGTGTGTGCGCACGTATGTTCCATGCATGTTGTCCGTCTGTGGGTCATCTTGAGCCCTTAGTGGGGCAGCTTGAGCCTTTAGGATTCCCGAAGGTTTCGCACATAGCACCGGCCGGCCGGCACGAAGGTTTCCGTAGGGTTCACGAGCGAAAGTGTAGATGTAGATGTAGATGTAAATGTAGATGTAGATGTAGATGTAGATGTAGGTTTAGGTGTAGATGTGGATGTAGGTGTAGATGTAGATGTAGGTGTCGGTGTAGATGTAGGTATACATGTAGATGTAGATGTGAGTCTCGCTGTTGATGTAGAGGTAGATGTAGATGCAGGTGTATATGTAGATGTATATGTAGGTGTAGATGTATATGTAGGTCTAGATGTACATGTAGGTGTCGATGTAGATGTAGGTGTATATATAGATGTATATGTACAGAACTCCCTAGTGCCCCGCCCTCATCTCCGTGCCTGCTTGCTTTTGCTGCTGTCTCGGCGATTTGCTGCCTGCTTCTGCTGCTGCTTCACTTACGGCGTGGCGTCGGCGGTTCTGGCGCTGCTGCTACTACTACTACTACTACTACTACTACTACTACTACTACTACTACTACTACTACTACTACTACTACTACTACTACTACTACTACTACTACTACTACTACTACTACTACTACTACTACTACTACTACTACTACTACTACTACTACTACTTACTACTACTACTACTACTACTACTACTACTACTACTACTACTACTACTACTACTACTACTACTACTACGGCTACTACTACGACTACGACTACGACTACGACTACGACGACTACTACTACTACTACTACTACTACTACTACTACTACTACTACTACTACTACTACTACTACCGCTACTGCTACTGCTACTGCTACTGCTACAACTACGACGATGAGAAGAAGGAGCAGGACGGCGTTTACCGCTCCTACTAGTGTTGCTTTCCTAGAGGCTCCAACTCCTAGGTAGGGTCGCACTGGGATAATTGGATTCTCGCCTTTTCTGCGACCAGGCGCTCCAAGACCGCCCAAGAGGCCCCCAAGACCGCCCCAAAACGGCCTGAGACGCCCCCAAGACGGCCCCAAAACGGCCCAAGACAGCCCCAAAACGATCCAAGAGGCCCCTATGACGGCCCAAGAGGCCCCCAAGACGGCTCCAAGAAGGGGCCCAGACGCGGGATCCGAACGGACTTTTCGGGCCCTCGGCCCCAAGAGGTCCCAGGAGGCCCCGAGAGGCCCCCAGGAGGCCCTAGGACGCCCCAAGAGACTCCCAAGAAGCTCCCAAGAGGCCCCCGAGAGGCCGCAAAAAAACACCCAAACGGCCCCCAACAGGCACCGAAACGGGTCTCCAGAGGCTTCGGAACCGCTTCCAGGAGGCCCTCGAGAGACCGACCACGAGATCCGAACGAAGTGTGCTGGGGGAGGGCCCAGAACTGCTGCCTCTGGTTCGTATGAAGTGCCGGGGGGGCCTTGAGGGCTGCAAGAGGGTTCAGATGGGGACCCAGACCCCCCAGAGGCTCCCAAGATGGCCCGAGAGGCGCCCAAAGCGCCCCAGGTTGTTTGGAAGGTGGCTGAAGAGCGCAATGAGATGGCTTGTGGACGGGCCACGCGCGCTCGAAGACAGCCCAAGACTGCTCCTAGACGGCCACAAAGGCATTCAAGACGGTCCAAGAGGCCGCCGAGAAGGACCTTCAAGAGCAAAAGCCAATCATTTCCTTTCTGGGAAAACAGATATTTCTTGGATGTTATATGTTCAGTCCTACCAGCGGCCGCGACGGCCCCAGAGGCTCCCAAGCTGGCCCGAGAGGCGCCCAAAGCGCCCCAGGTTGTCTGGAAGGTGGCTGAAGAGCGCAATGAGATGGCTTGTGGACGGGCCACGCGCGCTCGAAGACAGCCCAAGACTGCTTCTAGACGGCCACGAAGGCATTCAAGACGGTCCAAGAGGCCGCCGAGAAGGCCCTTCAAGAGCAAAAGCCAATCATATCCTTTCTGGGAAAACAGATATTTCTTGGATGTTAGATTTTCAGTCCTACCAGCGGCCGCGACGGCCCCAGAGGCTCCCAAAATGAGCCCCAGACTGCAAAAGAGGCCCCCAAGAGGGCCCCCAAGACGGCTCCAAGAAGGGGCCCAGACGCGGGATCCGAACGGACTTTTCGGGCCCTCGGCCCCAAGAGGTCCTAGGAGGCCCCGAGAGGCCCCCAGGAGGCCCCCAGGACGCCCCAAGAGACTCCCAAGAAGCTCCCAAGAGGCCCCCGAGAGGCCGCAAAAAAACACCCAAACGGCCCCCAACAGGCACCGAAACGGGTCTCCAGAGGCTTCGGAACCGCTTCCAGGAGGCCCTCGAGAGACCGACCACGAGATCCGAACGAAGTGTGCTGGGGGAGGGCCCAGAACTGCTGCCTCTGGTTCGTATGAAGTGCCGGGGGGGCCTTGAGGGCTGCAAGAGGGTTCAGATGGGGACCCAGACCCCCCAGAGGCTCCCAAGATGGCCCGAGAGGCGCCCAAAGCGCCCCAGGTTGTTTGGAAGGTGGCTGAAGAGCGCAATGAGATGGCTTGTGGACGGACCACGCGCGCTCGAAGACAGCCCAAGACTGCTCCTAGACGGCCACAAAGGCATTCAAGACGGTCCAAGAGGCCGCCGAGAAGGCCCTTCAAGAGCAAAAGCCAATCATATCCTTTCTGGGAAAACAGATATTTCTTGGATGTTATATGTTCAGTCCTACCAGCGGCCGCGACGGCCCCAGAGGCTCCCAAGCTGGCCCGAGAGGCGCCCAAAGCGCCCCAGGTTGTCTGGAAGGTGGCTGAAGAGCGCAATGAGATGGCTTGTGGACGGGCCACGCGCGCTCGAAGACAGCCCAA
>CAUYUJ010020630.1:60000-70000 GCA_963575745.1 Prorocentrum cordatum | reverse complement strand
AATTGCCACCCCAGTTGGGGATGCACCCCTCGAAACCCGAAGGGAACGGCCTATTTCTCCACGGGGGGTAAATCTGCCAGTGGGGCCCAGGCCACGCCGCTGGGGATGGGGATCGGTTCAACGATACTCACCCAGGGTTTCCTCCCCAATCTGCCCCATTTGAGTTCTCTGTCCTCCTCGATCCTCCTCGATGCTCCTCCTCGACCCTCGACCCTCGATCCTCGATCCTCAGTTTCGGCTCAGGCCGGTGTTCAGGAGGTTGGGGCGCAGGCCTGCCTGCGATCCTCCTGCGCAACCCGCCTGCGCTGAGACCAGCGCCCGCTGCAATAACGCCCGCTGCCGCCGAGGCCGCGTGGCACCACCGGGCGCGCTTGCGCCGCGCGCAGGCCCGGCTCCTGCTACACGCCTGGCACAGGCGGGCGAGCCCCCGGCTCGCCTCCCGCCTGGAGGACGCGCGGCGCCTGCTCGACGGGCACCACGGCTCGCAGGCGCCTGCCATCGAGGGGATGGCGCCATCAGGCGCCGCCAAGAAGCCGTACTGGGGCTGCAGCAAGTGCGGCTTCGCGACGAACTGGGCGAACAACCCGAAGTGCCACCAGTGCGGCAACGGCGCGCCCTACAAGGTGCTCGACGACGGCGGCGCCGCTGGCGCCTCAGGGGCGAAGCCCAAGCCGAAGGCGAGGGCGAAGGCTGCCGCCGCCGGCGCCTCTGGCGAGGCGAAGCTGCGGCAGCAGCTGGACGCCGCCAACCGCAAGCATGCCCAGGACATCCAGAAGCTCAAAGGCGAGTTGGAGCAGCTGCGGAAGGACCGGGCTGCCGGCGACCATCGTGCGGAGCCCGCACCTGGCGGCATGGACGACGACGGCGACAATGAGAAGGGCAAGGCAGTCGCTTTGGCCCGCGACCGGCTCAAGAAGGCGCAGAATATGCCGCTGGAGCTGCGCGACTTGGTCGCTGGGGGCTACGACGCCTGCATCGCGAAACTCCAGGACGACCTCGCTGCTGCGCAGGCGGCGCGGCGGGCAGCCAATCCTCTCAGCAAGCAGCTGGAGGTGGCGGAGGCCCACAAGACGCGCATGGCCAAGAAACTTGCTGAAGCCCAGTCGGCTCTGCAGGCTCGGGAGGCTGAGCGCGAGGAGCTGGACAAAAGATCCAGTCGCAGCATGCGGCTGTTGCCGAAGCCGAGGCCGCAGCGGCCAAGGCCACTGCGGAGGTCGCCGCCCTGGCGGCCCAGTACGCCTCAGAGCGTGCGCCCGCCGGTGCAGCCGCGCCCGCACCTGCAAGGCCGGCCGCCGTGCGGCTCCCGGCCGCAGCCCCGACCGGCTACGTCGCCGTCGCGTATGCGGAGGAGAAGTGGCGTGAGCGCGAGGCTCATTTTGAGCAGCAGCTTGCACACCTCCAGGCGCGGGTGGCCGCTCAGGCCGCTGAGGGCGCCAGTGCCGCCTCGGAGGGGGCACCCAGCGTGGCCGACGACGTCGCCTCCATCGACGACCTGGCGGGCGACGACGAGAAATGGAGCCAGGTCGGTCGCGCTGAGCGGAAAACGCTCCTCCGCAGGGAGCGTGATGCCCTGGCCGGGCGGATCCGGACGAGCCTGGGCAAGGTGTCCCCCATCGCGTCGCCCTTCGTCAAGAAGTAGGCGGCAGATATGGCGGGCGCGGCCGAGCGTGGGTTGCCGGGCCGCGCCCCCGGCAGCTGCCCCTGCCAGGCTGCGGCACATGGCGCCCAGGCCGCTGGGCGGGCTGCCGAGGGGCTGCTGGGTGCGGCCGAAGCGGGCAGAGGCTCGGACACGGGGTCGGTTGGGCCCGACGGGCCTGGTACGGGCTCAGGTGCAGCCAGGAACGCAGTTGCGGCCCCCTGGCGGCCTCGAGTGGGCCGTGAGCGGGGGGATTCAGGCCCCTGTCGTCGCAGCTCGCGGCCCCGCCCCAGTTTGTGTCAATGAAAATCTTGACGCAAATCCCCCCCGGCCCGCCAGGAGGGAGGCTCCGGGGGGTGCCGGGCGCGCTGCGGAGGCCCCCGGGGACGCGGCTGCCACGAAGCCGCCGCTGGGGCTGTCGCCGAGGCCGCCTGGGGCGCCAGGGCCGCCGCCGGGGCCGCCCGGGGGCATCCCTGTCTGAGCGGATTCGTCCACGCAGCCGCCGCGGGGGCCGCCGCCGGGACCGCCCGGGGCGCCAGGGCCGCAGCTGGGGCCGCCGGGGCGCCGCTCTGCGCGGACGATTTCGTCCACGCAGCCGCCGCCAGGGCCACCGGGGCCGCCGCCGGGGCCGACGATGGCCCCCCGGGGCATGGCGCCAGGGCTGCTGGCCGGGCTGACGGGGGGCTTCTGGGCGTGGCCGAGGGCGGGTTGCCGGACCGCGCCCCTGGCAACCGCCCTTGCCAGGACAAGGCTGTTGCGCCTCATCCTCTTTTTCGCGGCCGTCGTCCGCATTGGCGAGGCCGCTCGCCCTGGACCTTGCGCCACGTGTTCTTTTGATGACCCCGAGGCGGACCTTGACCTACCACCCAGCGACGGCGCATCGATCCTGGGCCGATTGCGATCCCTGGCTGGAGGATGGTCCTGCCGAGTCCGGAGCAGACCCCCCCTCCGAGGCCGGGGTTCTTCCTGAGCCGGTTCCTGGTGGGGTGGCCGCCGCGCCCCGTGCCCGCATCATCCTTGACCACGCCGCGGGCTTCACCGAGGCTTGGAAGTTTGCTGGGCCAGTCAGCGGCTGGGTGTTCAAGCGTGGTTCCCGTGGGCTCGGGTACTACGTGGATGAGGTGCCTGCCATGGGCACGGTCGTCGTCCCCGGTGCCACGGAGGAGCTTGACCACCGCCTTGCGTACCTCCAGGGCGTCGCGCCTTCCAGCAGCGATCGGGGCCCAGCCGGCCGCGTTCCGATTTGCCTCGCGGAGCTGATCCCTGCGGAGGTCGCTCCCTCTCCGCCCCGACGGAGGCCGCGGACCACGCCGCGGAAGCGACCGCGCCTGCCAAGGCGCACGGGGACAGCGGCCCCGCGCCCCATCCAAGCGACCCTCGGCGAGTCGAAGTTCTGCGCCGACCACCGCGAGTTCGGCTACTGGGCGATTGATACGCTGAACTGCAACGCCATGAGCACCGGGCAGTCGTACCTCGAGGACACGACGGCCGATGTTGTTCTTCTTCAGGAGCTCCGCGTTTGCGGGGGCCCCCTCCTGGCTGCTCAGCGCCGGGCTGCCCGCGCCAAGTGGTCGTTCTCCGCTGAACCCGCCGTGCCCACCGAGGCCGGCTCGCTGAGCGCTGGCGTCGGGGTTGCGGTCCGGTCGCACGTGGGTTTCAGTCGTGCCGCCGGCTTGGTCTCACGCGACGCCTGCCGCTCCCGCGTCGTCGTAACGCGCATGGGCGCCATTTGCGCCGGTGGCATCTACCTTGTGTCGGCCTATTTCTGGTGCAACGAGGGGGCCTCCCAGCGCAACCTCGAGCTGCTCCAGTGCGTCGCCCAGCACGTGCGGCAGCTCCACGGCCCGTGGATCCTGGCGGCCGATTTCAACTTCCCGCCCAAGGTGCTGGAGAGCACCGGCTGGCTCCGCCTCGCTGGTGGCGCCATCGTTTCGACGGGGCTTGCTACATGTAAAGGTGCTGCAGAGGATGACTACTTCGTTGTCGACGCTCGCCTGCTCAGCGCCATTGTCGGCGTGGCCCTCGTCCACGACGCTGGCTCGCGACCCCACTCCGCAGTTCGGATCTGGGTCAAGGGCCGGCCGAGGCGCGACATGGTCCGCTCCCTAGCGGCGCCGGCCAAACCCGAGGCTGCTCTCCCCCGCGGCTGCCTGCCTCAGAATGCCGATGACGGCTGGGGCGCCATCGCTGATCTGAGCTGTCCCAGCCCCATCGCCGCGGAGGTGCTGGACCACGACTTCGCGACCTGGATGTCCATGGTGGAACGTCAGCTCGCCGACGTCGCCGGCATGGCCCCGAAAGAGCGCGCGAATTTCTGCACGAGAGCCGAGGGCCCGCGATTCGTGGTCCGGAGTGCTCTCGGCCGCCCCGGCTCCGGCTGCAGGCGGCTCTCCGCCATCGCAGTGGCGTGGAAGACCGTGGCAGGGTGGCTCACCGACATCGCCCAATCTCTCGGTGCTGGGGCGTCTGCCCAGGTGGTTGCTCGAGCGCGCCGGGTCCAGTGGCTCTTCTTGGCGTACTCGTGGGAGTACTTGGGCGATGGCGTGCACGCCGCTGCTTTTCGCCGCTGGGTGCGCGTGGCCGCCAGCCAGGGTTGGCAGGACAGAGTTCGCGTGAACTGGTTGCGTTCTACGGCGGACCTCATTTCGAGGCGCACCATGGCCTACGACATCCAGCAGTCCGACGCTGGGCGAGCTGGCTGTGTGACGGCCCCTGCAAGAGTAGCCTGGGCAGGCACCACCGCCTGTCGCGGGTTGCCTCAGGCTGGGTCCCAAGCCCAATCTCGAATGGCGAGCCCTATGAGGATGCTCTCAGCGAGGCTGCCGACGACGACTCCATTTCCCAGCGTCAGCTTGATGTTTGCGAGACCTGCTACTCGCCGCGCCCTTTATCGTTGCAGGCCGAGGTGGACGCCGAGGCACGCAAGTGGAGCACTGAATGGGCTTGTGATGGGCCGCCTGGTGGCATCCCATGGCCGAGCGATTGGCATGATCGGGCCCCGTTGCCACAGCTCGCGGCCACTGCGCTGCAGACGGCCGCCTGCGCCTTCTCCGCAGGCACAGGCCTCGGCTGGGACAAGCTGCGCCCCCGGGCAGTCTGCCGGTGCGCGGACGGCGCAATTTGTTCATTGATCAGGCTTTTCATCATGTGTGAGCTGCTCGGGACTTGGCCTACCTCCACTGGGTTCGTCCTCATTTGCTTGTTACCCAAGCCCGATGGGGGCCGCCGCCCGATTGGCCTGCTGCCCAGCGTCATTCGGTCATTCGGTGGTGGATGCGCGCCAGGCTGGACGTGGTGCGGGCGTGGCAGTCCGCCTACGATCGCCCCTTCTTTTACGCTGGCCCCCGGAGGGGCGCAGAGGTGGCCGCGTGGAAGCAGGCCGCCAGGGCGGAGCTGGCGCACTGTACTTCCTTTCTCCTCAGCCACGCCAGTGCGATGCTCGACATGGTGAAGGCCTTCGAGCGGGTCTCCCACCACTGGCTTGCGAAGCTGGGCGCGCGGTACAGCTGCCCCATGGCCGTCCTGAGGCTCAGCATCGCCGCATACCGCCTCGCCCGGTGCATCGCTATTGATGGCGTCTGCTCGGTGCTGCTGCTGGCCACGCGCGGGATCACAGCCGGGGCCGTGCACGCCACCATCGAGCTCTTGCTTCTCCTCGTCGAGTGGTTAGACGAGACGGTTGCGCTGTATCGGTGCATCGTGATCACGGTCTACGTCGACGACGTGTCCTTCGAGGCATCCGGCTCGGACCGGATGGTCTGCGACACCGTGGTTGGTGCCGTGAGGCACTTCGCCGAGCGCCTCGTGGAGATCGGCATGGAGGTGAGTCCCACGAAGAACATGGTGCTCGCCTCGCGCCGGGAGTTGGCCTTCCGCATCGTGGACCAGCTACCTGGGCTGAGGCTGAAGGTCGTGGACAACGCCAAGTCGCTCGGGGGCGCCATTTGCTCACGTGTCCGGCACGCCGCTCTACTGGCGAAGCGGCTCCGGGCATTCAAAGTGCGGAGTCCCCAGGTCCAAAAGCTGCGCCGCTGGATCGGGGCTCGCAGGGCGGCCGCGGTGCTCCGGACAGGTGGCGCAGCGGCCCTCGTGCACGGGCAGGCCAACGCGGGCGCCCCCAACGCCATGCTCCAGTCCCAACGCGTTGCAGTCGCTGCTGCCTCAGTGCTGGGCGGCAGCGGCGAGCTGGACCTCGCCCTGATCCTCGCCGACGGCGGCATGTGCGGCGAGGCAGATCCGGCGTTCGCCGCTCGCGAGGCCCCCATCACCAAGTGGGCCGAGGCTGTGTGGGAAGGCTGGCTGCCCAGGCCTGCCTCGAGCAAACTCGTGTCCGCTGCTCTCGCAGTCCTGGTGGACCGGCCGTCGCCTTGGGCCATGGTGTGAGGCCCCGCCGCAGCCTTCGTGGCGTCGGCCCTGCGGCTCGGCTGGCAGATACTTTCATATGCCGAGGTGCGCACCGACCGGGGCCAGCACGTTGATTTCACCAGGGATTCGCCGGCCATGGCCCGGCGTTTTGTGCAGCAGTCTGTCTGGCGCTGGCGGTGGCGACGTGTCGAGCGGCAGCGTCCTCGCGTCGCCCGCGGGCCTGGAGGGCACGGGCTCTTCGTGCAGCCTATCTTCAAGCTTCTGAACGGGAGGGGTGGCGACAACTGGGGCCCCTCTGAAAAGGGCGCCTTGCGTTCAGCCTTCGCGAACCGGCAGTGGCCACAAGCGAGGCTGCACCGAGCAGGCCTCGCCAGCGCCGCCAACTGCAGGTTGTGCGTGCGCGCGGGGTTGTGCGACCCGCAGGCCGATGATCCGAGATTCACTGGGCATCTGGCGCACCGCGTCCTCGCGTGTCCGGCCACGGGGCCCTGCCGGCAGAAAACGGCCCCCGCGTGGATTCAAGAGCTGGTCCGCCAGCACACGGGCCCCGAGGGCACCCTGGCGCTGAGCCCTGCCGACCTAGCCCTGCTCACGCGAGGCGTCGCGCCGTCTCCTGCCTCTGCCCTGGGCCCGCCGCCCGAGCAAGAGTCCTTCGAATGGGTGGTCCGGCCAGGCCCGCTGGCCGCGCAGGTTGATGCGTGCGTTGACGGCTCCAGGCTGGACGGGGGGGCTGACCTCCACGACCTGTGCGCCCGCCAGGGTTGGGCAATAGCCGCGTGCGACGGCAACCGCGACCTCGTGGCGGCGGCGCATGGCCGCGCCCCGCTGTGGGCGGTCGGCATTCACGCCACGGAATTGTGGGGCTTGCTCATGGCTGTCCAGTCGTTTGACCCGGCTTCCTCCTTGAAGGTGGATTGTCCCGTTGTGCAGCTCGGAGCGAAGCGGGACGCGCGCTGGGCCACCGCCCCCTGCCAGACCCTGGCCAGAGCGTGGGGGCCGATCTCGGCGGCTCTTGAGACCGAGTCAGACCGGGTGGCGCGGATGCCAGCTCATAACACTGCCACCAGCTACGTCGGCAAGTATATGAGCAACGGCAAGCCCGTGCAGGCCCACGACGTCGCTGGCAACGACCTCGTGGACGATCTGGCGAAGCAGATCGCCCGCCGCGATGCGTTGCCCCGGGCCCAGGTCCAGATGGTCCGCGACGCTGCCGCGCGCCTCCGGGAGGCCGCTCTGTGGATCGGGCGGGCCACCGCGTACGCGAACCGGTGCCCTCTCGACATCCTGGCGCCCGTGGACCCCGGGGCCAAGCGGCAGTACGTGAGGGACTCCGAGGCGGAGCGGTCGCGGCGCACACGCGGCTGCAAGCGCAAGGCCGCGCCTGCGGGGAGCGCCTGCGAGCTCGGCGACGAGGCGGCGAGGGCCTGGCCGCCGCGCGCCGCGCCGGGCGCCGCCCAGGACTCGGCTGGCGGCGCGCTCGGCAGGCCGGCAGCCGCCGCGTGCAGCCGCCGCGTCGCCTGCGGCTACGGTCTGGCGCCAGGAAAGGGCCAAGAAGGCCAGAGTCGCCGAGCGACTGGCGGCAGCCCGCGGCGAGCAGCTCCTGGCCGACTGGCTGGCTCGCCGCCCGCCGCAGCCGCAGGCCAGCGAGGCCGCCCCCGCGGCCGACCGCATGGCAGCCTTGCGGGCCCGGATTGCCGCGAAGGAGAGGCGCGCCGAAGCGGCGGCCGTCTCTCGCCAGGGTGCCACACCTGAGCCGTGTGGCGTGCTCGTGAATCCAGGCCTAGGCAGCGCCCTCGGTGGGGCCGCAGCGCGCGCTGTCTTTTGCGCCCTTGACCCCCCCCCAAAAAAGATCCTCGATCCTCCTCGTTCCTCCTCCTCGTTCCTCTTCCTCGCTCCTCCTCCTCGAGCCTCCTCGCTCCTCCTCGATCCTCGAGCCTCGAGCCTCGATCGAGGAGGGCGGGCAGGCGGCGGAGCCCGGGCGGCGGGGAGGCCTGGCGGCGGCGGCGGCGGCACGCCGGAGCACCTGCTCCGGCTGGGTTGCACCCGCCGACTTCCACGAGGGGGACAGCGCACAGGCACAAAGGATCGTCTATGCCCAGGGAAAGATGGAACATACACATTGGACGTGGCGGGGAAGACGAGCATCCAGTATACACACATACACATACACATATAAACCGACACATTTATACACACGTATATACATATAATATAGATATTATCTATTTCTTCATTGTTGTATGTATGCATGCATGCATGTATGTATGTATGTATGTATGTATGTATGTCTGTGTGTGTATGTATGTATGTATGTATGTATGTATGTATGTATGTAGGTAGGTCGGTAGGTAGGTAGGTAGGTAGGTATGTATGTGTGTGTGTGTATGCATGTATGCATGTATGTATGTATGTATGCATGCATGCATGTATGTATGCATGCATGCATGTATGTATGTATGTATGTATATATGTATGTATGTATGTATGTATGTATGTATGTATGTATATGTCTGCCTGTCTGTATGTATGTATGCATGCATGCATGTATGTATGTATGTTTGTATGCATGCATGTATGTATGTATGTATGTACGTATGTATGTATGTATGTATGTATGTCTTTGTGTGTGTATGTATGTATGTATGCATGCATGCATGCATGCATGTATGGATGGATGGATGGATGGATTGATGGATGAATGGATGCATGCATGCATGCATGCATGCATGCATACATGCATGTATGTATGTATGTATGTATGTATGTATGTATGTATGCATGCATGCATGTATGTATGCATGCATGCATGTATGCATGTATATCTGTATGTATGTTTATATGTATACATATATATCTATATCTATATCTACATCTATATCTATAAACATCTATGTGGGAAATTGGGTAATCCAGGGATTTGTGCCTATATATCTGTGTGCCGCTGGGCCCCTGCAGACTCAAGTGTCCCAGGCTTTCCCCGCCAGGCGTCTGGGCCCTGGCGGGCCGCCCCTGGGCCGCGCGGGGAGAGTGCTCCGCAGGTCCGCCGGGCCTTTCCCGGACATCTCGGGGACATGTTTCTGTATATCGGGCGTCCTGGGACAAGAGTCGAGGCGGGGGTCTTTCGTGGTGTTCGGCCTTTCGGGGCCCCTGCCGGGCCTCGGGGCCGTCAAACAACGACCCAGGATGAAAAGCCGGTCCCGGGGAAGTGGTCGAGAGGTTGGGGGCGCATTTCTCGCAAAAGATCGCGACGTCGGATGTCTGGGTTGGGCCAGGGACACCTTTGGCAACACCCGAGGTTTGCTCCAGCCTCCTCCGTCGGAGCTTACAAGACGGGGGTCAGTGCAAACGGGGGTCAGCCAGGGCACCGCATCCTGCAGGATCCTGCGAAGACCCCCTCTGGCTGATCTGGGTTAGCGAGCCGCGTGGCCGCGAGGCGGCCGCTCATATTGGCTGACCCGGATTGCATTATAGTTTTTGGTTTCCTGCTGACCCGGGTCTGATTGACCCGGGTTAGCAGATCCCCGACTCCGTTGCACCCCGTTTTCGGCCTGCAGGGGCGTGGTCGAGTGGGGTGTCGTGTCCCCGACCCCCGTCTGGCCTGACTGGACCCCCTTCGGAGCCCCCCAGGGGGAGGCATGGAGGTCGGAAGCCTCCCTTGAGGAGGAGGGGGAGGAGGAGGAGGAGGAGGACGAGGGGAGGAGGAGGAGGACGAGGAGGAGGAGGAGGACAAGGAGGAGGAGGAGGAAGACGAGGAGGAAGACGAGAAGGAGGAGATGGAGGAGGAGGAGGAGAAGGAGGAGGAGGAACACAAGGAGGAAGAGGAGGAGGAGGAGCAGGAGGAGGAGGAGAAGGAGGAGGAGGAGGAAGAGGAGGAAGAGGAGAAAGGAGGAGATGGAGGAGGAGGAGGAGGAACACAAGGAGGAAGAGGAGGAGGAGGAGGAGCAGGAGGAGGAGGAAGAGGAGGAGGAGGAGGAGGAGGAAGAGGAGGAGGAGGAGGAA
>CAUYUJ010020630.1:52500-55000 GCA_963575745.1 Prorocentrum cordatum | reverse complement strand
AGTATACTGGTAGCGCTGAGATCTTCTCCTGCTCCTGCTCGTAACCGACACCTTGGCTCATCTGCTTGCGTTTCTTGTTGGTCCAGTTGGGAGACATGGCCGCGCGCAATAACTGAGATGATGACGATGACGATGACGATGACGATGACGTCATCGTCATCGTCATCATCATCGTCATCGTCATCGAACCAATGCTCTCTTGCGGAGCCACTCGCCATAAGCGCAGCCGCCAAACTTCACACTTGACAGCCTCGACGTCCACCTCCGTCTCCTCGGCGGTCACGGTGTTGAACTGCTCGGGTAGCTCGTGGACCATTTGCAGCATTGCGTCGTAGCCAACGACTCGAACTGGTGCGCCACCCTGCGCGCCTTCTTCGTGCATCCTCGTGATCCATTATGTTGCTGCTCGACTAGTCTGTCACTGTCGGTAGCTGCGCCGTCGTGGTCCTCGTCCATTGGCTGCGATGAGTAATTATCGCCAGCCGATGTGCTTCGTGGAAGTCGCGTGGTTGTCGTGCCTCCCCGAGAGCTCGAACCCGATCCTCTTCAAGTCTCGGTCAGTGCCGTCTTTTGTGCTGCCTTAGTCGCTTGCTGATCGTCGTGATGGTTCCAGTAGGGGATCGACTGCAGAATTGATTCACCCCAAGGTTGATGTTCCTCCTCGAATCTACGATGAATGCGTGGAATATATGAGAGTTTCGAATATGTTGCCGCAGATTTGACGAGAAGTTCAGTTCTGGGGCAAATCAATTCTGTAGTCGATCCCCTATTCGAATGGTGAGCCCCAGCTGCGTGTCCTCGTCCATCCTGCGTGCAGGCCCACGCCAGCCGCTCTCGCACCTCCTCGTCTTCGCTGCAGTAGCCGGCGCAGCTCCTCCGCGTACAGCCCGTGGCTCTCTGTGTATCCTTCCCTCTTTGTGCATTCAAGGGAGGAAACACCACCTGGACCGGACAATTGGCGTTTACTAAACGGCCCTGGGCGTTTACTAAACAGCCCTGCCCTGTTCGATTCTTTCAGTGGGGGCGTTTAGTAAACGGCTTCGCGGTGGTTATTATCGGGGTGGATGTTCTGCCCTCTACATGTCGCGCTCGCACCTGCTTCAAGGGTCTCGACCAATAGTTAGTTTGCCTCCACCGCCATCGTATATCCTGGTTGACTTCTGACGCACGCTGCTTTGGCCGAGATTGTGTCGTACACGATCTTTGTGAACTCACGACTTTTGTAGCCTCTCTGTAGTAATGCGCTCGCTGCCGATGGCTCCATACGCTGCTGCTTCTCGTCCTTGGGCGTGGGGATCATGATCTGGCTCCAACATGCCCCACTGTCCAGCGGTAAGTGATCCTATTCACGTCCCCACCTTTGTGGCTGCAGTATTATCATGCTACGTCTAAATGTTGTGCGCCACTTGACCGAAGACTGAAGTGCTGGTGGCAGGGCTATGTAGTCGAACGCCCGCGTCACCCCATTGGAGGCTACAAAAGTGTATCCAGCGTCTCGCATCAGATCGTGGGCGATTGGAATTGGCTTGAGCAGCGTTGCTGACCTTGCTCCGATGATCCCCTCGACCTCCTCAGTGATAGCTGAAATGAGATCCACAGTGACTACTGGTATCCATCTGCCCGCCAGAGAGTCGAGCGTCTTACAAAGCCATCGTATGGTCGCCTCACGACAGTTCACATATTTGAGTTGTTCGGCTTTGTTCCATGTGCGAGGCGGGAAGTACATAGAAATGAACGTTACTCGAATTGACTGCCTTTCAATGTTGCAACCAAGCAGTCTGCCCTGCAGCCCTCTCGGGGCTGGTGTTACTCCTCGAAGATGTGAAGGCCTGAACCAAACGAGTGTGGAACCAAATACTTGCCCCACATGATCTATCAGACATTGCTCCACCTTTCCATCCCTCCGTGTATCCCCAGAACGAAGAGAGGCGGCGTATCTCCCTGGGTCCCTGCTTTTCCTTCTCCTGTGTGCCGATGTCACGACTTTCACATTGTGCAATTCGTCAAATGTGTCTTGGGCGCGCCCACGGGTGGCGCTGTGCGGGCTGTAAGCGACACATCTTACCTGGCCAAGAATCGCTGCTGAGCACTCGGGTGACATGGCTGGATGCTGCTGTCGCTTCAAGCATTTCCTGAATTCTAAAGTGGCGCGGTCCTCGCGAGATCTGATACGGCCACTTCGAGGATGATGAGGAGGATGATGCTGCTGATGATGATGCTTCTGATGATGACGATGATGATCATGCTGCTCATGTCGAGCATGCTGCTGCTGATGAAGACTAATCGGATGCTGATGATGAAGACGCGGATGCTGTGATGCTGAGGATTATGCTGATGACGATGCTGATGATGCTGATGCTGATGATGCTGATGATGATGATGATGATGGTGATGATGATGATGCTGCTGATGCTGATGCTGACGATGATGACGATTATCATGTCCAGGATAATGATATGACGATGATGTTGATCATGGCGATGATGATGAGAACGATGCT
>CAUYUJ010020630.1:32500-47500 GCA_963575745.1 Prorocentrum cordatum | reverse complement strand
TTTGCGCGTCGGCCTGTAATTGCTCCATCGAAGAAGCAATAATCAACATGAGCATACAATCAATACTTGCGAAGTCAATACTTGTGCGGCTGGTTAGGTCGCATGGGGATGCCCACAGCAGGGACGGACACTAGTTATGTCGCGCTTCTCTCCAATCTTGCTTTCGGCGATCCCGTGGTCTGGCCGGGTACCAGTTTGGAGTGCAAACGAATTTGCAGATCTTGTCCGCTCTTCGTCCCCATCTATTTTCCTCCTCTTCCCCAAAACGTCGCACCAGTTTCGTCCTCCCCTCCCCCACCTCGAACCGAAGAGGCCAGCGAGCATCTCTGCACTACCAGAGACTGTTGAGTCTTGCACCTTGCACGGCCTCCTGTCCTTCTTACATCCGCGGCAAACAAGCAGCCGCGGACAGTTATTGAACGCTCGACTGCCATCTTAACATTCTGGTGCTCCTTCTGCTTCGCCCGAACGGATACACCACCTGGGCCGCCCAGGTAGCGCCAGCGTGCGCACGACTGGCTCAGAGAGTCCAGTGGCAGGGGCGGGGGGCACGAGGGGCAGGAGGCGGTTGGGAGAGGCCGAGGACGAGGAGCCAGAGAGGCGCGCTGCGCTGGCTCGCGTTCCCTCTCGGTGGTGGTCTTGCCCTCTTGGCGCGTCGTGGCCCCTCGAGCGCCGAGCTGCGAGGAGTCATCGGGGCGCCCCTTTATGAGTTAGGGCTTCCCTGCGCCGTGGAAGCAACATTTCGGCTTCAAACCAAGCAGAAGGGAACGTGCTTTCCATGGCATGTTGAAAGGTCTCACTTACCCATCAACTGTGCAATTACTGTCTGCTTGGGGTCCACGCTTGCGGAGATTCTGTTTCCAGTCCAGGACCTAGGGGGGATGCAGCTCTCGAGGGCACTATTCGGCATGAGCGAAAGCATTTGGCAGAAGCACTTGGCTTAGAGCAACGTCAAGCCGCCTGCTTCGAATTGGCCTTGACGCCTGTCGCTGTAATCAGAGTCTCGACTAGGAGTTGCCAGTCGCCTGTTGCAGCGTGCGGCGCGGCGGATGACAGTCAGACCCGGTTTTCGAGGAACGTTTCCATAGCACACGTCTGGAGATCTCGGGGAACTCATGGGTCGTCCCAGGTTAGTCCTCCCCTCCCCCACCTCGAACACAATAGGCCAGCGAGTATCCCTGCACTAACAGAGACTGTTGAGCCTTGCGCTTTGCATGGCCTCTGCCCCCATGTCCATGTTCACCGGGGCCACCGTGCCTCGCCGAGATTTGTTACATCCGCGGCAGACCCGCGGACCGTCATTGAACGCTCGACTGCTATTTCACATTTTTGGTGCTCCTCCTGCTTCGCCCGAGCGGATACACCACCTGGGCCGCCCAAGGTAGCCCTAGCGTGCGCGGGACTGGTTCAGAGAGTCCAGTGGCAGCTGCATCGCAGCGGTTGGCTGCCTCACGCTGAAGATTTTTTCCATGCGAGATCAGCGTGCGCAGTACGCCGCGTTCATTGGCGGCAGACCGCGCGAATGGCCAGCCATTTTTTCCCTGCGATAACCGCTTGGCCGCCCACGAGGCGCCTGAGAGGGTACCAAGAGGGGTCGAACAAGGGAGGACTGGAATTGACATTGCAGACGGCCATCCGTTTCATGCATGACACACGCTGCCATCCGAGTCCAGAAACACATGGATCCAGGAGGAAGCACCGCTCCAGAGGAAGGGGAAGGAGTGAGAGCCGCCGAACGGAGCAGCGGTCGAACACTACACGATTCTTCGCGCTTCGCGTATCCCCACCAGCCACAGGTTTTATTGCCGTTTGCAGTCTCGTCGGTGATGAGGTTGCCCCTCTTCACTCTTGCGCCGACACGATGTTTTGGCGTTTGTGTCGCCTACGGCACGGATGTCGTCCGAGTGTGCCTGTCGGTATAGGTCGTCTCTGACGGTGCAGTTTGTCTGACTCACACCGAGTGGTCGACCTCTGCGTGTTTATGGTCGCGCCGCCGCGCCATTTTGGCCGCGCTTACTTGCTGGTCGCCACCGGAATTTCCAACGCCACCGGGTTTGAGAGTATCGGTTCTGGCTCTCCTTCTTAGTGGCTGCCTGCTCGCTCGCTTCACTTGCTTTTTTTTCCTGCTGCCTAGTCGCGGCCCGACTAGTGTTCGGACGGCTTTCGACCCGCCTCGCGAACCTGTTCACCAAAAATATCCCCACCAGCCCGTTCAGAAATCCTGCCCGTGATGAAGGGCCTGTCTTCATTACCGCCACCATGAATTGGAGGGGGGAAGGAGGAGGTGGTGGTGGAGGAGGAGGAGGAGGAGGAGGAGGAGGAGAAAGAGGAGGAGGAGGAGGAGGAGGAAGAAGAGGAGGAGGAGGGAGATCAGGAGGAGGCGGAGGAGGAATATCAGGAGGAGGGGGAGGAGGACCCCCTCCCCCTCCAACTTATGGTGGTGGTGGTGGAAAACAGGCCCGTCTCATCACGTGAGAGTTGACGGGGAACGGAACGCAGACACACACACACAGTGAAACAGGGCGGGCAGCCAGGCTGACCGGAGAGACCTCTGGCAGCGCAAGGGGGTAGCCGTGGAGGGCCTCTTCGGGCCATCCCTGGGGCCCGCGGGGGGGCGAGAGGAGGAGGAGGAGGAGGAGGAGGAGGAGGAGGAGGAGGAGGAGGAGGAGGAGGAGGAGGAAGAGGAGGAGGAGGAGAACGTAAGTACCTAGAAACCGTACCATGACGGCACATCGGCAACAGTGCGAACAGCCAGAGTGCAACACCATTTTGTTCCACGCGTTGAAGCAGCCGCTGTCTCTGCCCAGAGCGGCGACAGACCACGTTCGTCTCCGTTCCCACGGCCCTGAGCGCCTGCACGTTGGCCCCGTGTCCCCAAGAAACTCTTGGGCGCCCTCGCTTTCGCACGCGGGCTGGCCGCGCCAGCTGCGTTGGCGGGGCGCAGACATTGGCATGCGAATCAAATTGGTGTCTGGCATTCGTGCTACTTTTCCGACCAGGCGCACCTGCTTGGCAATCAGCTGGTCTGCCGGCGCGCGCGCGCCGAGGCAATGTCCAAAATCCTTTCATTGGGCACTCTCGAACTAATAGGGTGTGGCATCCCCCATCGATCCCTTAAGCAAGAAACTTGGAGTGAATTCATCCGATAATCTTCCGCTTTGTTTGCTCGTTCTGTGTCTAAGCTATGCAGTAGTTTGGAGACGTCGTACGCCTCGCAGATCCTCTGCGTGCTGACAGGAGAAGGGCTGCGGACTGTCTTCGGGATGGTGACTGTGCCCTGTGCCTCTCCCATAGTCCCCGGGATACAGTGCATCTGGCGGGTCTGCTAGTTGTCAGCAGGCCGCCGAAGTACGCGTGTTGCTCCGCACCGGGGAACAGGTCGGCCGCTCGGATCCAGAATCGACGCCGGGTGGCCGATGCCCAGGACGACGACGTTGTCCCAAGCTTGAAGCAAGCCGTACGGAGCAGCTCGAGACAGCAGGCTGCTCTGAGCTGCCTGCAGGCAAGCAGAGGATGTGCAAACCAAGATGCGGTTTCGTCGGCATACTTCTCGTCGTCTGTGTTTTGTTGCAACCATCCGTTTCCCAATTCACATCTGCCATGATGACGGTCATGGCAATGATGAACATATATGGGGATAGTGGGCAGCCTTGGGCAATGCCGGCTGTTTGCTGGCGGGTGCCAGATTATGTGCCAGCGTTTCGCATTGTGAGCGATATGCATCTGTGTACGGAATCGACCATGTCCGTATAGGTTTGGGGGAGACGAAACCTGCGCAGAGCCAATTGATTCGCCCTGAGATCGATGCGGTCGTTTCGCCCAATTCAGGAGTAATACAGACAGCTGTCTGTCTCTCAGGCCCTGCGCTGCGTCCACGATGCGCTGCACGGTGAGGATGGCCAGGTCCGCGCCCCTGCCAGGGCGAAACCACATTGATTGTTTCGGAGGCGAGTCTCCATGCCTCTAGTTCGAGGCCAGTCCAGAGTCACAGCCGCGAGAACCTTATATCCCACTGTCAAAAGTGAAATCGCATGGTAATTGGATGGCAGCGCCGGGTTGCCTTTCTCGAATACTGCAGGTGCCAAGAAACAAGCCCAGGACTGAGGGATCGCCCGCGCCTTCCAGCGTTGCCTTTCTTGAATACTGCAGGTGCCAAGAAACAATCCCAGGACATGGATCGCCCGCGCCTTCTTGCAGAAGTTCAGCAGCCGAAGCAGGAGTTGGAAAGAGAAGCGCTGTTGCGGCCAAGGGTGGCCCAGAAGACCGGCGGCACACTGTCAGGCCCACTTGCTTGTCCCCTCTGCAGTCGCGACAACACATTCTTCATCTTTTAAGTCGGGCGTGCCCCTCCACAGGAGGAAGATTCCAACACAGTCAAATAAACATGGTCAGGAGTCGAGTTGTTTTTTTGAGTATGGTTGAGCATCTTTTGGGGGTAGTTTCTTGACTATGTTTTCATTGCTCGTCCAAAATCCGCCTGTGGGGGGACATGCCCGACCTGATGTTCAGCTCCTGCCCCGAGAGCTCTCCCGGTCGGAGCGTCCATCGCCGGGCCCGACCGGGGCTCGGAGATGGCGCGCCCTCCCCTGCGCCAGGAACTCTCTTTTTTTTTCCACTGCGCATCTCCGGGAAGGAAGTCGCCATGGCTCCGGCCTTGTCTTGCGTCCTAAGGTTAAGTCGGGCCTGTCCCTCTACATGGGGGGATCTTCAAAAATAGTCAAAACATATTATGGGGACGATAATTTTACTATTTTTTTAAATGTTTGGTGTATTTTTTGGGGAATTGGGATTTTTTGTCCAAGATCCGCCTGTACGGGGACATGCCTGACCTAATCCTAAGGTCGGGCCAAACGAAAGGGGGGGGGATAGGGAAAGGGGGGGGTACGAAATCTGCCGCATGCAGCATGCAGCTGGTTTCGGCCCCGCCGCTGGGCCCATTTCTCGAGACATGGGCGCCTCCTGGCGCTGGGAGGCGCTGGGAAAATCAGCTACGTGAGCTGCTTCTCTACCCTACCCTTTGCTATCCCCCCTTTCGTTCCCCCCGATAAAGGGCGTCTGCGGATGATCCTAGGCGAAGTCCAAAACCAACAAACATTCAGCCTCGTCCTTGGAGAGTCCACGAGGCTGCCATGCACACTCTGGCATCGGCCCTGCTGTTGTTGCGCAGTTCCACGCCGCAGGCGCTTCGTAGCAGACGAGCCATCCTCCGCGAGGTTCTTCTCTGGCCATGCGTGGCCGTTCGAATCCGCGGCCGTGCCGCGATAACGGATCTGTCTGGAAGGGCCTTTCCTGCAGCGTCCTTCATGGCAGCTCTTGCAGTCTCCGCCATCGAATCAAGATGCTGGTCTTCAGCGCTGCGCAGAACGTCCTGGGCACCATCGGAGAAACGCGTGCAGAATTGCTCGGCGATAGAATGTGACTTCAAACTGTTGGTGTCGCGTAAGACTCGAGTGCGACGGAACTCGGGTTTATACCGACGTTCTCTGACTGGCGCATACCAGATTTTGACGGTCCAGTGTTCGTGGGATGTTTGCAGCGGGAGTTGGCGTCGAATTCCAGACTGCGTCTCGTCATTTTCACCATGGCCCCGTCAGGCCCACCCGAGTCCCCCAAACCCGAGTCTTGCGCCTCCCCGATTCTGCTGATCGGTCCTCCTGAGCCTCGGGGATCAAGAGACGGGGGTCCATGCAAACGGGAGCCAGTCAGAGCGCCGGATCTTGCAGGATCCTGCAGGGCCAGGGTTACGTTGGCCTGGGTTTGGGTGCGGCATCCTGCAGGATTTTGCAGGCTCTTGCAAGGCCTGATCGACCCGAGTCTGGATTCGGCGTCACCCCAACACACTCATACTGTATGTGGTTCGTCCCCCCAGGGGCGACGCGCGCACCGAGAAGTCTTGTTGTATATGCGTCGTGGCGGGCGCTTTCTGGCCTCACCGCTCGGGAAGCGATATACTACAAGATGGGTATACTACATGTTCGGGTCGGACGCGCGCCTCCAAGGAGAACACGCAGTACTAGCATGTCTCTGTGCGGCCCATGGACTGACCCGGGCCAGCAGCTCCCCGAGAGCCTCCGGCTCGCGCCCGTTTCCGTGGCCCACCGGTCGATCCCTCGGCGGTCGTCGGTGCCCCTTGTCCTCTCCTCTCCGCGGACTCCCCCTCCCCCGGCTCGGGGCGCACCAGCCGACCACCTCACCGATACTGTCCTGGCGACGCGCGAAAGCGGTGCTCCGAAGACGGCGAATCTCGGACCTGACGAGCCAGTTACGGAAGACGACGAGGCCTGCACCGAGCGGAGTTAGTTAGCGAGGAAGCGAGCGTGCCGAGCGGCCGCAGGGATGAAGTTAGGAATGCCGCACGGGAGCAGCATGGTCCGCTCGCCCCACGCCCTGACCCATCGCGTCGGCATGCTGGCCCCGCCAGCAGCGGTGCCCAAGATCTCGGACGCAGTTTCGGAAAGGGCAGCACGAACAGACACAATAGATCGTCGATCCCCCGGAGAAAATCTGGGAAACTATGTGAAGTGGGGGGGGGAGACTGAAGTCCAGAGAATATGGGGCAATATGGGTCATCCTGGGATTTGTGTGTATTTATGTGTACATATATGATATGAATACATACCGCCCCCCCGGCCCCGGGTCCCACACCTCCCCGCCACATCTCGGGAATGCTCCCGGTACCGCTCCCTCGGCCTTTCCGGGGAGCCTCCACAGCTCTCCAGGAGGGCCCAAGACGCCGCCCAGGAGCCCCCAGAATGAGAAAGGATGGCCCAAGACGCTCCCAAGCAGCCCAAGTCAGCCTTCCGACGGCTCTCGAGGCTCCCAGGTGGCCTCCAAGAGATTCCAAGAGAGGTTCGAGAGTCGTCCTGGGACGGCCCGGAAGCCAACATCGTCGATTTTCCTTGTTTTCTTCAATGTTTTTGGCTTCTCGCGTTTTCGAGCTTCCAACGGTCCAAGAGCGCCGAAGAGGCTCCCAAAACTGCCCCAAGACCACCCAAGAGACCCTCAGGACGGCCCCAAGACGGGCCAAGAAGGCTCCAAGACTGCCGAAGAGGCGCCCAGGACAGCCCCAGACCACCCCAGAACAGGCCCAAGATGGGCCCAAGAGCGGGAGCAGGAGGCTTCCAGAGACCTCCGAGAGGGCTCCGGGACCACCCAGAGGCCCCCAACACACCCCCGATCCCTGAGAGGCCCCAAAAAGACCCCGACGAGGCTCCAAGAACAGCCCCACAGAGCTGCGAGAGCCATCTCGAGAGAGCCCAACTAAGAGGGTAAAGTCGTTGCTATGGTTTTTTTTCCAATGTTTTTCGCCTTTCACGTTTTCCCGCTTCCAACCCTCAAAGATCGAGGATTTTGGAAAAAAGGGGATTCCAAGAATTCCTTTTTTTTCAAAGTGGAACTCCTACTGGGGGGTCCTCCACATCCCCTGGCATCTGGCCGGTACCCCGCCTCCCGGTCTCTCAACGGTTTCGCGGAGTCTCCGAAGGCCTCAAGAATCCAGGAATTTTGGGTTTGGATTAGATGCTCATCCATTCAGGACTCGGGAAGGAAATTCATGCGCGAACCAAGCATGTCCATCTCTCGTTCAAGTGCCGTGTAGGATAAGTAATGCTGGGGAATTTAATTGCATGGCACTGCTGCCCAGGGTGACAGCGCCTTTCACGCAGCAGTATCCAGCGAGCTGCAGCCGAAGGCAGCAGCTCATTTACAGTGCTGGCCGCTGCATCCCCGGCACTTCCTGCTGAGAGCAAGCGAGAGAAGATGCCGGCGGCAGAGCTATCATAGAGAAACAACACGGCGGGCGGATGGACGACGGACGTCGGAAGACGGAAGAAGACGACTGGACCGCCCATGGGGGAGGGGACCAGGGGTGGCCCTGGGGTGGCCAACTCTTCCCAAACTCCCCCCGTCGCAACCCAATTTGCCCCCCCTTGTCTCTTGGGATCCGTGATTGATTCTTTCGGCCTTAAGAGGGCTCCGAGCTGGTTCAGGAGGACGCCCGCTGGCCGCCAAGATGGCTCCTTAGTGGTCCAAGACGCTCCAAGATATTTCAAGGCGGCCCCCAGGGGCCACAAGATGCCCCAGTGGAACCCCCAAAGGCCCTCCCAGATGACCCCAGAGAGCCACAAACGCAAAAGCCATTCAGGTTTCTCCATATTCAGTAAATCTCACGCTCGTTTCCTTCGGATGGCTTCGGGAAAGCTTCACATGGCGCCGAGGCTCGAGACGGCCCCACAACTTCGAAGAAGAGCCCAAGAGGGGCCCAAGTGGGCCCCAAGGCCTTCAAGGCAGCCCAAACAGGAAGATCCACAAGAGACCCGTACATTTCAAGCCGGCCCACTTCATATTGGATATCCTCCCACGTTGGCCCTGAACAGCTCGAAGCCCCCGCATAATCCCAAGCAAGAGGAGGCCGTCGATAAGAACAAGAAACGAAAAGCGAGGACAACCGAGAGAGACTGGAGGGTAAACGAGGAAGGACGTATAAGGAATACTGGAGGACGAGGTAAGGCAAGGCATGCAATGAGCCTGTCCGAAAAGCACGCGCAGCTAACAACGCCATGGCATGCGCTAGAACCCAAGCGCGCGCGAAGCGCGTGCGCGGTTCTAGTATATATATATATATATACATATATATATGTGTGTGTGTGTGTGTGTGTGTGTGTGTGTGTTTGTGTGTGTGTGTGTGTGCTTGGGCCCCTTTAGAGTGGTGTTTGTTCCCGCAGCGCGGATCCCCCGAGTTCTAGAGCGCTTCCACCGTCTCTGGGCTCGCATCCCGAGCAACTCGTTTGACCGTCCTGGGGCCCAGCGAGGGCCCCCTGGAGGCCGAAAAATTGCCCAAAAGCCGGGCGCTGCGCAGAGTTCGGAGGTTGAACATGTACCCTCTACAGGAGGAACATTCAAGAATCGTCCAACAATAGTCTGGTGACGATTTTCCTAGTATTTTTTGGACTATTCGGGAGTATTCTTTTCTTCCATGTTTTATTTTTCGCCCCAAATCCGCCTGTAGGGGGACAGGCCCAACCTAACGCTACCCTTCGCCCGTTTTCCCTTTTTTTTGCTTCTTGGGAGGCCTTCGTCGCCACCGCTGGTTCTGGTCAGAACGTACCCCGGGAGAGGCCCGGGGAGCAGCGGTATCGGTACCTTTCGGTTTCTTCAGGGGTGACGATGAATTTGGCATCGCTCGGACGTGTGCATTTTCTTCGGCGAGGACCATCGAGGAGCATCTCGGATCATCTTGCGAGAAAGGACGCGCGGGACTTGCACGGAGGATGGACGTCCGAGCGATGGCAAGGAAACAGGGGGTGAACAAAAGATGTATCTTTCGTGAACCCTCAGGGCCGTGAAGGGCCCCCCCTCTTGCCAAAAACGGGGCACCGAAGGTGCACATTTCCCCCCCCTCCCCTATATTCATCACCGCCACCTTTCCCTTGTGCTACATGTGCTGCATTTGCTCTCTGGAGGGCCCCTCCCTTTGCTCGAGCGACGCCTGCGTGCTTGCGTCCGCGGACCAGCCAAAGAGTGGGAATCGCCGCCCCCACGAAGGAATGCCCCAGAAGCAGCCCGTCGTGTTTTCGACCCCGTCCCCGCGAGAGGAGGTGGGGGGAGGTGCTCTGCTGACGCCCCCCGAGGGGTGCAGCCATTCCTCGGACCTTGACCCCTCAAGGGGAGGAGGAGGAGGAGGAGGAGGAGGAGGAGGAGGAGGAAGAGGAGGAGGAGGAGGGGGAGGAGGGGGAGGAGGAGGAGGAGGAGGAGGAGGAGGAGGAGGAGGAGGGGGAGGTGGGGGGACGTGCTGGCGCGAGCCGAGGGGGTCCGCAGGAGAAGCCGCGGGGCCCCCACAGCTCGAGCGTCGGGGCCCTCGCCCCGCGGGCGCCCGCCCGAGGCCCACGTCCTCCACAGGGTCGACGAGTCCGCGCTGGGGGCGCTGCTGCAGAAGAGCGGCTCGGCGCCCGCGGGGGAGGGTCACCACCCACCAAACCACCCCAACCCAACCCGAAGGCTCAGATTTGCCCTCGATTTCCAGTGGGGGGGGGGATCCGGGAAACATCGAAAAAACGCATGTGGAACCCTTACCCCCCCCAACCCGAAATTCGGGTCTTCGGGTTGGGTTGGGGTGGTCTGGTAGGTAGTCAGAGGGGGGACCCGTTTTGAATCCTCGCTCAGTTTGGGTCGTTGGCCCCTGAGCGGACGTAGGGGGACGAAGAACGACATGAACATGTCAACTCGGAGGTCCGCGCATTTTTCTCAGGATCCGCGCTGGACCCCGCTGGCAGCGCCTCCGGCGCATCCCCTGGCGCGCTCCGCGCGCCAGGGAGGGGGAATCCGGCGCGGATCCGAGACATCCGCGCCGACCTCCGAGTTTTTGTGTTTCTGTTCAGGGGGGACCCGTTTTGGATCCTCGCTGAGTGTAGTTCGCTGGCCCCCGAGCCGAACACATCTGAGGCCCGGGCCCAGTACCAGGGGCCCGCGATCAGGGCAGGCGGGTGCCGAGGCGCCCGCACTGCCATCTGCCATCCGGGAGGTTGGGGTGGGGGCTCGACGCAGCTGTGGAGACACAGCCAAGACGCTGAAATAATGAATAGTTTGGGTTCGGAGGGGGCTCGCTGTTCCTGAGGTCCTTCTATGGCAGCTCCTCTAGCTCTCCTCGTGCACCCAGGCGCTGTTTGCGCCCAAAAGGGGCTTCGTTCCTTTAATTTGTCGTTCCTTGTTTCAGTGGCCCGACTATAGGTCGGAAGTGGCCGCTGTGGAAGACGGAGTAGAGTGGGCAACCGAGGTCGGTGTCGTGGTGGCCGTTGAGCTGCCAGAGCAGAGAGGTCGGTTCATACCGATGTGCCTGCGCCAGTTGCTGCCTCTGCTGCTGCCTGTCGGCTGGCAGCGAGTGCGGCGATTTGGATAATGTATAGTGCAGATTCTGAGGCGTATTCGGTGACCACATGTGGGTCCTACCCCACACACCCCACGATTTCTGAAGGGGGGGTGGGAGTCTCCCTCACTCGGGAGCTCCCGAGCGAAATGATCCCCCCCCCTCCCCTCAGAAATCTCGGGAGGGGTGGGGGCAGGGCTCACATGTGGCTACTTGTGTGTGGCGTTGGGGGGGACAGCCGGACGCTGCAGGGACCCGTCGTGGCCACAGCTAGCATCAAATCGGGCGCGTCCCTCTACAGGAGGCGCCTTCAAAAACAGTGAAACACAGTGTGGGGACGATTGTCTGAGCATTTTTACCTAACAGCGAAGACTGATAGGTTTCTAGTAGGGTCAAAAGAGAGCATCATGACTCCCCAGGGGGGTCTGGGCGGGTGCCGGACAGGGTGCCGCAGAAGTCGTTTTAACCCAACAGTCACACACTTCGTGCTCTTCGACCTCCCAGAACTCCATTCCCGGGCCACATTCTGAATGCCCGGAGCCAACTGTAGGCCACTTCGCGCTCTTCGACTTCCCAGAACTCCATTCCCGGGCCACATTTTGAATGCCCGGAGCCAACTGTAGGCCACTTCGTGCTCTTCGACTTCCCAGAACTCCATTCCCGGGCTACATTTTGGATGCCCGGAGCCAACTGTAGGCCACTTCGTGGTCTTCGAGTTCCCAGAACTCCATTCCCGGGCCACATTTTGAATGCCCGGAGCCAACTGTAGGCCACTTCGTGTTCTTCTAGTTCCCAGAACTCCATTCCTGGGCCACATTTTGAATGCTGAGGCAGGCTGATGCTGAGGCTGAGGCAGGCTGAGGCTGAGGCAGACGCTGAGGCGAGGCTGAAGGCAGACTGAGGCTGAGGCTGAAGCAGGCTGAGGCTGAGGCTGAGGCAGGCTGAGGCTGAGGCTGAGCAGGCTGATGCTGAGGCAGGCTGAGGCTGAGGCTGATGCAGGCTGAGGCTGAGGCAGGCTGAGGCTGAGGCCGAGGCTGAAGGCAGACTGAGGCTGAGGCTGAAGCAGGCTGAGGCTGAGGCTGAGGCAGGCTGAGGCTGAGGCAGGCTGAGGCTGAGGCAGGCTGAGGCTGAGGCTGAGGCAGGCTGAGGCTGAGGCTGTGACTGCGACTGCCGTTGCCGCTGCGACTGTCATCGCGAATGCGACTACGACTGCGAGAACAGCAGAATTCTACAACTGGATTTTCATCTGAATCGTAAGGGGAATGCTTTCAGATATGCTTCTACACATCGCTGTTAGGTTGCTTTGACGGGATATTTTTATGTTTTCTGTTTTTTATATGGTATATTTTTTACCTAACAGCTCTTGCTGATAGGTTTCTAGTGGTCTCAAAAGAGAGCATCATGACTCCTCAGGGGGGTCTGGGCGGGACCCAGAACGGCTGCCGCCGCGGCTGCCGCCGAAGCCGAAATCGCTTGGGACATCCTCGCAAAATCGCTCTTGGTGCTCCCAGAACTCCATTCCCGGCCCACATTTTGGATGCCCGGAGCCAACTGTAGGCCACTTCGTGCTCTTCGACTTCCCAGAACTCCATTCCCGGGCCACATGTTGGATGCCCGGAGCCAACTGTAGGCCACTTCGTGCTCTTCGAGTTCCCAGAACTCCATTCCCGGGCCACATTTTGGATGCCCGGAGCCAACTGTAGGCCACTTCGTGCTCTTCGAGTTCCCAGAACTCCATTCCTGGGCATGATTTTGAATGCCCGGAGCCAACTGTAGGCCACTTCGTGTTCTTCGAGTTCCCAGAACTCCATTCCTGGGCCACATTTTGAATGCTGAGGCAGGCTGATGCTGCGGCCGAGGCAGGCTGAGGCTGAGGCAGGCTGAGGCTGAGGCCGAGGCTGAAGGCAGACTGAGGCTGAGGCTGAAGCAGACTGAGGCTGAGGCTGAGGCAGGCTGAGGCTGAGGCTGAGGCAGGCTGATGCTGAGGCAGGCTGAGGCTGAGGCTGAGGCTGAGGCTGAGGCTGCAGGCTGAGGCTGAGGCTGAGGCAGGCTGAGGCTGAGGCCGAGGCTGAAGGCAGACTGAGGCTGAGGCTGAAGCAGGCTGAGGCTGAGGCTGAGGCAGGCTGAGGCTGAGGCTGAGGCAGGCTGAGGCTGAGGCTGTGACTGCGACTGCCCTTGCCGCTGCGACTGTCATCGCGAATGCGACTACGACTGCGAGAACAGCAGAATTCTACAACTGGATTTTCATCTGAATCTTAAGGGGAATGCTTTCAGATATGCTTCTACACATCGCTGTTAGGTTGCTTTGCCGGGATGATTTTCACTTTTCGTCCAACATCCGCCCGTGGGGGGACATGCCCGACCTGAGGCCAGTAGCGGAGGAGCGGCGCCGTGCGGCGCCGGGCGCGGGCCTCCCGCGGTGAGCGGGGCCCCGTCGCGGGCGTGGGAGGGCGGTCGCTCGCCTCCCCGCCTCCCGCGGCTGGGAGCGGCCGCGGGGGAGGCGCGCGCCGCAGCAGGGGCCGGGCCGGACGCAAGGGGGGAACAAACATTCCACCCAAAAAAATGTGAGACGAAAATCGCTGTATTAAAAAAAAGTCTACATATTGATTTCATAATATGTGGTGTATTTATTATTTTGTGGTGTGGGGGGGGACTGGGAAAGTCGGAGGTGGACAGACCTCCTACCCTGACACGTCGATTCGTGAATTGGCCGTGCTTGGTTTGCGAGGGGGCATACGCGGCCGTCATTTTTGCGGGTCCAGGCCCGTGGGTTTCGGTCCCAGGCCGTTTTCACTGAGGGGAGGTTTGCTAAAGGGAGGTTTGTCCACCGCCGAGAAAGGGGGGGTTGCGAAATTTGCTGCGTGCAGCTGGTTTCGGCCCCACCGAGGGGCCCATTCCTCGATACATGGCCGCCTCCGGCGCCTGGAGGCGCCGGGAGCATCAGCTACGTGGGCTGATTCTCAAGCCCCCCTTTAGCTATCCCCCCCCCCCCTTTCGCCCGACCCGAAGGGGGCGCGCGGCAAGACACCGTCTGCCCATCGGGCCCCGACGAAGTCATCGGTCTTCGCGCGCCCAAGCGTTTTCATTTGCGGAGCTGGGCTCCCTCGCGCGAGCGGCCGAAGGACCCCCGTCGCGGGACACTCTGGGGACGCGGTAGGTTGCCACAAAAAGAATGGATACAACGCTGGCCGCGCAAAGGCGCCCGCGTTTTTGGAGTGCCCGCTTCCAATCTACTTTGTCCCCTTTGCTCGTAGGGGGGGGGGTCCAGCGCCGATCCGAGAACTTCGCGCCCAGGCCTCGGTGTTTTTTTGTATATGTCATTGCTTGTCCCCCTGTGCTGAGGGGCGGGGTCCAGCGCCGATCCGAGAAATCTGCCCAGACCTTAGTGTTTTGTTGTTTACCCATCGGTCGTTGCAAGTGGGTATTCTTGGAGTCCCAGCTTCCAATCTACTTTCTAAGCGCCTTCCTACTTCAATGATCGAGTTGCTTCACCTTTTCCGTCCTCCCAAGGGGGCGGGCGGACACCCAACTTACTTTCATCGACGCCTGTTTACTTCATCTTTCTACCTACTTCTTCCGAGCGATGGGTATGCAGTGGGGGCGCGCATCAAGAAACCATCCACCCATCGGTCGTTGAAAGGAGGTATTTTCGGGAGTCCCAGCTTCCAATCTACTGTAGCCGCCCTCCTAATTCAAGAGCCGAGTGGTTTTCCCTCTCTTCTCTTCAGGAGGCGGGTGGAAACCCAATCTACTTCCAACGCCTTCCTACTCTATGTCTGTACCTACTTCTTCCGACCGATGGGTACTTGTTGCCAGGGTGCCCTGGGTCTCTTCGCTCCGCGCGCTGCGTGGCGACTTCCCGCGGCCGTCAGAGAAGCTTCTGCGTTCAGGGTGCTCCGGGCCTCCCCTCAGGTGCACCTCGCGCGCGGGTTTCCAGGGCCTGGTTTCTTGCGAGGGTTTCTTGCGATCGCGACCGCACTGTATGCATTCACGTCGGTCGTTGGAAGTTGGTATTTCTGGATCCCCAGATCCCAATCTGCTTTCGCCGCCCTCCTGCTTCAGGAGTCGAGCGGTTGTCCTTCTCTTTCCCTCCTCCTCAGGGGGCTGGCGGGAGCCCAATCTGCTTCCTGCTTCATGTT
>CAUYUJ010020630.1:10000-22500 GCA_963575745.1 Prorocentrum cordatum | reverse complement strand
TCACTCCCACCCGCCCTCCCAACACATATGTAGCACCCGAGTCTGGCCCGAGCCTCAGCATTTTCAGCAGTCGTCTTGGGATGGGCAGCTACTGGGGGCGAATCCGCCGCCGCCGCCGCCGCCGCCGCCGCCGCCGCCCGCTGCCAAACCGCCGCCGCCGCAGCCGCTGCCGCCACCGCTACCGCCGCCGCCGCCGCCGCCGCCGCCGCCGCCTCAGCCGCCGCCGCCGCCGCCGCCCCGTCGCCGCCGCCGCCGCCGCCGCCGCCGCCGCCGCCGGGGCTACTACTATTACTACTACACTTTTTTTTACTACTGCTGCTACTACTACTACTACTACTACTACTACTACTACCTACTACTACTACTCCTAACTACTGCTACTACTACTACTACTACTACTACTACTACTACTACTACTACTACTACTTCTACTACTACTACTACTTACTACTACCACTCCTACTCCTACTACTACTACTACTACTTACTACTACTACGACTACTACCACTACCACCACCACCACCACTACTACTACTACTACTACTACTACTACTACTACTTACTACTACTACTTACTACTACTTACTACTTACTACTTACTACTTACTACTTACTACTTACTACTTACTACTTACTACTTACTACTTAGTAGTAGTAGTAGTAGTAGTAGTAGTAGTAGTCGTAGTAGTAGTACTACTACTACTACTGCTACGACTTACTACTTACTAGTACTAGTACTACCACTACTACTACTACTACTACTCCTACTACTACTACTACTACTGCTACTACTACTACTTTCTACTTCTACTACTACTACCACTACCACTACTACTACTACTACTACTACTACTAGTGCTTCTATTACTATACCACTACCGCTACACTTACCACTACCACTACCACTACCACTACTACTACTACTACCACCACTACTACTACTACTACTACTACTACTACTACTACTATTACTACTACTACTACTACTACTACTGCTACTGCTACCGCTACTGCTACTGCTACTGCAACTGTTAGTACTACTACTGCCGCTGCTGCTACTACTACTACTACTACTGCGACTACTACGGCTATTACTAGTATTACTTCCAACACTTAGTACTACTACTACTACGACGACGACGACTACTATTACTACTACTACTACTACTACGACGACTTTTATTACTACTACTACTACCACTACTACTACTACTACTCCTACTACTACTCCTACTCCTACTACTACTACTACTACTACTACTACTACTACTACTACTACTACTACTACAGCTGTTGTATGTTTCACTCGTATTATTATCATCGGACTCAATATTATGTTTGTACCATATGAACAGCACGAAACGAGATACGACACATAACCTGGATGTTACACTATGAACAATATCAGTGCGCACAAACGGCACAATTATAATTCTTGACGCTTCGCGTATCCCCACCAGCCCATCCTACACCAGGCACTCGAACGAAGAGCGCCGATGATCGGCAGCTGTTCTTCTCCCCCTCTTCCTCCTTCTCCTCCGCCTTCTTCCTCCTCCTCCTCTCCTCCTCCCTCTCCTCCTCCTCTTCCTCCCCCTCCTCCTCCTCCTCCTCTTCCTCCGCCACTTCCTCCTCCCTGGTGGCGTCTTGGAGGTATCTTCGAACGGTTTGGTGGGCTCTCCGCCCCTCCTGTCCAGGTCAGTGGGGAGGGGGTAGGGGGAGGGGTACACCCCTCCCCGAAGGGGAAGAGGGAGGGGTGGAAGAGGAAACGCCCTAAACCACCGACGCCCAGAGGGCTGGTGGGGAAACGCTTCGCGTATCCCCACCAGCCCGTCCAGAAACGAGGCCCAGGCGAGTAGAGGGTCGTCCTGAGGGGCATTTCGGCGTCTTGGGTGCCTCGGGAGGGCCTCTGTGGGCCGTTCGGGATCCTGTTTGGGGCCTCCTGGGGGCCCCTTGGGGCCTCTTGGGGCCATCTTGGGGCCTTTGGGGGCCTCCTGGGCGCTTCTTTTGGAGGACATCGGCCAAGGAAGTGGGGTTCCCTAATTACAGCCCCCCCCCCAGGAGCTCCAAAAATCGCTTCCTGGACCCCTCTTGGATCGCTCTTGGAGCGCTCGTGGCCGCTCTTGGAGCCATCCTGAGGCTTTCTTGGGCCCCTCAGCCATCTTGGAGCCATCTTGACGCGTCGGATGTGCATCGCAAGCGAAAAAGTGAGAACACCAAAAACATTGATTTTCCCTAGGGTTTTGAAGCATTTTTGCCTCATGGATGCATCTTAATGATGCTCTTGTGGGCACTTGGAACCGTCTTGGGGAGTTCTTGGAGCGTCTTGGAACATCATGGGGACCATCTTGAGGCATCTTGCGCTATCTCGAGCCATCTTGGAGGTCATCTTGAGCTCCCTGAGGCCCTCTTGGAGCCGTGTTGGGCCGTCTTGGACGCTCTAACTACCCGCGGCCCCCCCTGTCCAGGTCAGTGGGGAGGGGGTAGGGGGAGGGGTAAACCCCTCCCCGAAGGGGAAGAAGGAGGGGTGGAAGAGGAAACGCTCTAAACCACCGACGCCCAGAGGGCTGGTGGGATTCACATGAAGATGATACTAGTAAGAAGAAACGGCTGGCTAATACTAATAAGCTGAGTAAACACAGCATTCGTGACAATATGCCTTTTCAGAGTAGTCGTAAGAGTAAGAAGCGGCATAAGGACGCGAACAACACAATGGGGACGGGAGGACTGAGGACGAATACGGGACGCGCTGCCTCACCACACTCTGCAGAAGGATTCGTTGCTTGTGCCGCCGCGGGCGTTGTTCATTCGGGAGTTGCGTTGGGTACACGCAAGAGTCGCCCTTCGCTGGCGTGACCTCTGTGCGCGTTTTTGGGGTGCGCAGGGGGTTTCCAGACCCGAGCGTGCAGGCCGCCGCTGTCGCGAGGCACGCGGCGATCGGCAGGCCGCGCACCAGAGGCCCGTCCTGACTGGGGTGCAGCCGAGTGCGGCACGGTGGGGGCGGGCCGGCGGGGGCGGTCTGCCGGGAGGCGCGCGAGGGCCTCTGGAGGAGGGGACGGAGGAGGAGGAGGAGGAGGAGGAGGAGGAGGAGGAGGAGGAGGAGGAGGAGGAGGAGGAGGTCGTCGCGGGCGGCGGGGAAACCAATCCGTATCCACGGCCTCGTGGGCAGGGGCCTCTGGGCCGCGACCCCATGGATACGGGACGCTTCTTCGCGGCTGCCCCGCGCGGAACGCAGCCGCATGAACGCGTGTTCACGCCATCGCTCTGGAATCCAGGTCGCGAGTGCGTGAATATGGATACGCTCGCCGCTCGTGAGGTCGGGGATAGGGGAAGAGAGAGAGAGAGAGAAGGGTGGCCTCGAGGCCTGAAAAAGGAGGCGTGCGGCGGTGATTATGCACATGGCCGCAGGCTCTGTCGGGGCACGATGGGGCAGAACCGACCGCTTCGCGAGGACCGCTCCGCCTGGACCGTGTCGCCAAGCTCTGAAGACATTTCGCTTGGACCGTTTCGCCGGTGTTTTTTTCAGCCAGTATACGTCGTACGAGCGTACCCCGTCGTTTGTCGTCGTCGCCATAGTTTTCGGCCTCTCGGGGCCCCACTGGGCTCTGGAGCCGTCAAACAACGGCTCGGGATGAAACACCGGTCCCAGGGAAGTGGTCGAGACGTCGGGGGCCCGTGTTTTGAAAATCGAGACGCTGGTTTTCTCCGCCCGCCCGCCCGGTAGGGCCCGCCTCCCATCCTTCAACCCCTGCTGCTCCTGCTCCCGCTTTTCCTCTTTTGGGCCACCTTCCCGCTCCGCTGCTTGCTCCTGCCTTTTTTTTGTGTGGGTGTGTGAGTCATACATGTATAGAGACATACATCTGTATGTAGTTATGTCTGTCTGTCTGTCTGTCTGTCTGTCTGTCTGTCTGTCTGTCTGTCTGTATGTATGTATGTATGCATGCATGCATGCATGCATGCATGTATGTATGTATGTATGTATGTATGTATGTATGTATGTATGTATGTATGTATGTGTGTATGTATGTATGTATGTATGTATGTATGTATGTATGTATGTATGTATGTATGTATGCATACATGTATGTATGTATGTATGTATGTATGTATATGTGCATGTATGTAATGTAATGTAATGTAATGTAATGTAATGTAATGTAAATGTAATGTAATGTAATGTAATGTAATGTAATGTAATGTAATGTAATGTAATGTAATGTAATGTAATGTAATGTAATGTAATGTAATGTATTGTAATGTAATGTAATGTAATGTAATATAATGTAATGTAATGTAATGTAATGTATGTACGTACGTATGCATGTATGTATGCATGCATGCATGTATGTATGTACGTTTGTATGCATGTATGTGTGCATGCATGCATGCATGCATGCATGCATGCATGCATACTTGTATTTATATATATATATATGTCTAACGAGCCATATGATCAATCAACCTGCTCTTTGGTCTTCCCTAGTGTAAAACACGTTGTCCCCCAAGTGAGAGTTGTGGCTGGCGGAAGTTCACGCGGGCGAGGCGGCCCGCCGGCGCGAGTGGGCTCTCGGCGATGGCGGCTCCGTGGGCGGTGAGCGGCTCCGTTGCGGCGGAGAGCGGTCCGCTCTGGCGGGTGCGGTGCGGGAGCGGAGCGGCGCGCCGCGGCGAGGGTCAGCCACGCGCAGGGGGCACTCCTCACACGAGGGCAGCGAGGACCTCGGGGCCATCAGGGAAACGAGCCACCGAGCCCACGCTCGAGGGGCCACGAGCAGACGAGGCCAATGTTGACAGTTTAGCACCCGAGGGCCGCCAGGGACCAGGGGGCCACGAGCGCCAAGGGTTCCCGAGCCCACCTTTCCAGAGGATGCCCCCGCTTAGAAGGGGAGGGGGAGGGCTTCTTAGAAGCACCCCTGCTTCTTAGAAGGCGCGGGCCTTATCTACAGATATGAGGCCGGCGCCTTCTAAGAAGCAGCCTGCTTCTAAGAAGCTCTCCCCCCTCCCTCCACCCCCTTGTGCGCGCCGCCAAGAGGGGAAGGGCGTGACGAGAGGGAGGTTCCGGGAGGCCTTCTGTCAAGGAGTGGCGAGGCGTCTTGGCTTTCCCATAGTCAGCCACGCGCAGAGGGGGGTGGGGGGGAGGGGGGAGGGCTTCTTAGAACCACCCTTGCTTCTTAGAAGGCGCGGGCCTTATCTATAGATGTAAGGCCGGCGCCTTCTAAGAAGCAGCCTGCTTCTAAGAAGTCCTCCCCCCTCCCTCCACCCCCTTGTTCGCGCCGCCACTGACGAGAGGGAGGTTCCGGGAGGCCTTTTGTCAATCTGGGCCTCCTAGATGGGGTCGGAGCAGATGGGGTCCGAGGATCGCGCCGCATCGCCGATGCATCACCGACGCGGCTCGAGTTGGAGCCCGATTTGCTTCACGTCGACGTTGCTGATGCATCCCCCACGTCGACGATGCATCGCTGGTGCATCGCCGATGCATCGCCGATGCATCGCCGATGTATCTGCGATGCGGCGCGACCCTATCTAGGAGGCCTCTGGTCAAGCAGTGGCGAGGCGTCCTGGCTTGCCCATAGGCCCACCAACTATTATTCCAAGAACCGGTTTTTGTTTGGGGTTTTGCGCGACGTGTTCTTAGAACATGTTTGGCTGAGACCGTCTTCGTTTGATACATCGGCTTTATGTTCTAAGAACACTGTTTTTGTTCTTAGATCATTATTGCGTTCTACGGACATGTCGTGGTAGGCCTATAGGAGTGCCAGGACGGTCAGTCCCTACTTTTTTTGGATGTGTAGGCCATAGTTTCGAGGAGGACGGAGACACGAATGAGAGGTACCTCTGCGCCCATACGCATGGTGGCCCACATTGCTGTGCAAAACGTTTGGGGGAACATCTGTCGCTCATGACACCTGCACTCGCGTGGCATGTGTCTTGCTGTTTGTCAGGTCCCCTCTGCGGGGGGAGGAGGAGGACGAGGAGGAGGAGGAGGAGGATGAGGAGGAGGAGGAGGAGATAGGATAAGAGAACGAGGAGGCTAGGGGCGGAGGGGGGGAAGATGGGGGGAGGACGAGGTGCAGCGGCGCAGGCAGCAGAGTCTTGCAGGAAATGGTGAAGGTATCGGTAGAAAGTCTCTCCCTCTTGCGCCTCGCTCCGTTGCCGTGCTGCTCCTCCTTCTGCTCCGCCTCCATCCCCTTCTTATCGTCCTCCCTCTTCGTCCTCCCTCCTGGGTGGGGGTCACGACGCCCCGGACCAACCCTGGGCCCACCCCCTCGGACCCCCCCCCCAGGACCAACCCCCAGGACCCCAACCGTGTCTCCCCCCGGGACCCCCCCCAACCCGGCGGGGAAGGGACAGAGGGAAAGGGCTTCCCTTCGACGTAATTGCGACATTGTTCGATCCCCTTTGTTTGTTCGATCTCCCTTACGACGACGACGATTCAAAGGAGGTTGGCGTAGTTCAGTTTTGGATGGGCTGGCCTCGCGTCGAAGAGCCCCTCACACACGCCGAGTCGGTCAGCGGCAGATGTTTGTGTATGGCTATGTTTGCTCTTTTCTCTTGCTCGTAAATGTTTAACTTCTCGCATGCACGACACATATAAAGGGTGTGCCATGTATGTATATATTTAGGTATGTAAATAGACTGTCGTCTTATCCTCCCTCTCCTTCTCTCTCTCTCTCTCTCCTCCGCCTTCTTCTTCTCCCCTCCTCCTCCTCCTCCTCCTCCTCCTTCTCCTCCTCCTTCTAGCCATGCACAGGCTTTGCGGCGCCCGCCTCTGGTGCAGCCGGGCTATCGCCGTTTCACCGTCGTCGTCGTCGTCGTCGTCGTCGTGTCTGTCGCTGCCGTCGCCGCTCGCTCTCCGAGGACGTGGCCCCGCCTCCGCGCGCGGGCCTCGCCACCAGTCAGAGTCAGAGTCGGAGTCCTCTTCCCCCCCGTCCTTCCTCCTGCTGCCCCTTCCTCCGTCCGTCCTCATTCATCCTCCCTTTCTCTTCCACCTCCTCCTCCTCCTCCTCCTCCTCCTCCTCCTCCCTCCTCTGCTCCTCTGCTCCTCCTCCTCCTCCTCCTCCTCCTCCTCCTCCTCCTCCTCCTCTCCTCCCTCCTCTGCTCCTCCTCTCCTCCTCCTCCTCCTCCTCCCTCCTGTGCTCCTCCTCCTCCTCCTCCTCCTCTCCTCCCTCCTCCTCCTCCTCCTCCTCCTCCTCCTCCTCGTCCTCCCTCCTCCTCCTCCTCCTCCTCCTCTCCTCCTCCTCTTCTCTCTCTCACCCTCCCTCCCCTCCCCTCCCCTCCCCTCCCTCCCTCCCTCCCCTCCCTCTCCGCGGCAGCGCGGCCAGCCATGGCAGGTCCCCTCGCCCTCGCGCGCGTGCGGCGGCGGTGGCCCGCGCGGCCGCCGCGCTGCCGCGGGGCCCCAGCGCGGCACGGCGCTTCCGCGTCGTGGGCGGCCGTCGCCGCCGCCGCCGCGGCGCCTGGCGGCGCGCGGCCGGGCGACGCGGCCGCGCCGGCCCTCAAGCCTTCGAAGAAGAAAACATGCCCAAAGCATAAACTTTTGGCGCTCCGTGCGGGTTTCTTGGATCCGCGCTGGGCCCGCGGCGCCTCCGGCGCCGCGCGCCAAAAGCTTAGGAGCGCCAGAAGTTTATGTTTCTGGCGTTTTTCTTCTTCTACTCAAGCTTGGCATCGCTCGGACGTGTTCGACTACACTTAAGAGTGACCCTTCGCCGGAGTGAACCTTTGGTGCGGGCCCACCTGGGGGTCCCCCGATCACCGAGGGCGATGCGGTATAGTGGCGTCTCGCGCGCTCGTGTTTGGTCCCCTTGCGCCACCTTGAAGCCGCGCACCAAGGGTCACTCTTACCCAGGGTGGCTCCTGCGTGTAGTCGACGTGTGTGTGTGTGTGTGTGGTCCCTCGGCGAGGACCATCCAGGAGCATCCTGGATCCTCTTGGCAAAAGCAGCACGCGCGACAACGACAAATGCACGTGGCAGGCAGGCTTCGGGGGGCCCTCCCGGGAGGCCCTCGTCGCCACGGGCGGATTTTTTCGCCTCGAGGTGCTGGTCGGGAGGCGCCCCGGGAGCCCAGGTCAGAGGCTCGGGGAGCAGCGGCACATCGATGCGTCCTTGCCCCCCCCGAGATCTGGGGGCGGCCAAGAGGGGGGTGATGGCTAGGGGGGGGTGGACGTCATGGCGGGGGCCACGATACTTCCCCAGGGCATCCCCAGGACGAAAGCGTTTTCCTCTCGGGCCGAACAAAAGGGACGGCCTGAAGTCTTGAGCAGACGCGTGTGAGATAACCGCCGCCGGATCCCATGAAATTTGCGCGGGTCCAAGGGTGGCTTTGGTGTTTGTTCTGGTGGATCCGATTTCCGTCCGCGCGGATCCGATTTCGGATTTGCTGGATCCGTGTTCGGCCTTCGTTTTTACGGCGGATCCGATGTTTACCCCGTCTTCAATTCATATTATCAAATTTCAACGGGGAACCGGATCCGCCGACCCCGGGACCCACCCGTGTTAAGATTCTACGGGGGGAGGGGGTTCGGTCATTAGCTTCCAACTCATCATCGCCATTTGCACCTCACGAGGAACACCTTCCGTCCTGTGTAAGTATTTCCCCAGATGTCATGCCGCCTCTTCTTGTTCCAGTACGTGACCGGCCCCCCCCTGGGCCGCGCACATGCCGCTGGCCATGATTTGCGCCCTCCCCTCTTGGACCTGGCATCGCTCGGACGTGTGTATTTTTTTCTCGGCGAGGACCCCTGAGGAACATCCTGGATCATCGAGCGAACAAAAACACGCACGAAACCGAAAAGCACACGGGGAATGGACGTCCGAGCGACGGCAAGTGGGCGCCCTCCCTTGGACGACCCCGAAGGATCCGGGGCAGCGTCGGTCCCAGGCCCTCGCGCGCCGTGAGAAAAGATCACGACGGGAGGCTCTGCGCTATGTTCGGCCTCCGAGGGGCCCTTACCGGGCCTCTTGGTCTGCGGGGCGAGAGCGGACCTCTTCCGCTAAAAGCTAGGCGGGCTACGCACAGCTCTAATGAGGGAGACGGGGCACAGGAAGGCGGGGCCTCAGGCGGCCAGGAGCGGGCGGGGCCCGGGGAACAGGCGGTGCCGAAGTGGATGTGCAGGAAACCCTTACCGGGCCTCGGGACTGTCAAAACGCGACTCACGATGGAAGTCCGGCCCGGGGGAAGGGGTCCAGACTTCTGGGAAGCGACGTTGTGAACAGAATTACGCTCTCGGGCGTCCGGGGTGGGGGATGGGCTCAGTTGCGGAAGTCTCCTTGACTTGTCGGAGGTCTCCGAGACCCAGGGTGGTTTCCAGCAGCTGCGCCTCGTCGTGGGCGTGCCTAGGGGGCCGGGATCGCCCCGAGCGGCCGCAGGGGGCCCGAGTTCTGGCCAGAACCACGGTTCAGCAACTCGTCAACTCGTTCAGGGACAACGCTTAAATCGGGCGTGACCCTCTACAGGAGGAGTAGACAAAAACAGTAGAAACAAATAATAGGAAACGTTTTTTCCCGGAAAGGGCGTCGGCCCAGGGTTCTCTTTTAGTAGGTTTACCCCCGGTTTTGACGGCTGTAGGGCCGGCACATTTCTTTTGCGATAAATAACGAGGTCGCGTAGGTCCGGCGAATTAAATTTTGAGGATGTCTCGAGCGAAACGCTTGAGGATGTCTCGAGCGAAACGCTTGTTTTGTGTTATAGATTGTCCTCTCCCGGGGACCTGAATTCTGAGGATCTCTCAAGTGGATTGCTTGTTTTCACGTGCCCAGGTCTTGAGGATGTCTCGAGCGAGACGCTCGGTTTCACGCCTCAAGGTGGCCCAGACAGATGTCTAGCATGAGGATTTGTTGAGGATGTCTCGAACCAGAGGCTTGTTTTCACGTGTCCAGGTCGCCCAGGCGGATGTCTAGCATGAGCATTTGTTGAGGATGTCTCGAGCGAGACGCTTGTTTGCACGTGTCCAGGTTGCCCAGGCGGATGTCTAGCATGAGGATGTGCTGACAACGTCTTGAGCGAAATGCGTGTTTTCACGGTGTCCAGGTCGCCCAGGCACAGCACAGCCCTCGGCACGGTACATCAATATCGATATCCTTAGCATTGCAGCCTGGCATGTTGCCTGGCACGTTCCGCGGAGCGTCCCGTGGCGAGTCCCCCTGGCACGTCGCGCGGTGCACGTCCATTTGCACGTTCCGTAGCGCGTCCCCTTGGCACGTCCCGCGGTGCGTCCCCATGGCACGTCCCCTGGCACGTCGCCTGGCGCGTCCCTTGGGGCGTTCCGCGGCGCGTCCTCTTGGCATGTTCCCTCTGTCGATTAGTTCTGGGGCAGCTACCATCTGCTCAGGCAGCTCGAGCTTACGCTCCAGATCAGTTCGGTGAGGACTTGGATGCCAGGGAGGACTCGATCCACAACGCATATATATAGAGCACAATCGCGGCATGGCACATCGCAGTTCAGCACGGCGTAGCACAGCACAGCCGTCGGCACGGTACATCAAGATCGATACATTCAATTATGAATCCTGGCAGGTTCCTTGGCGCGTTCCGTGGCGAGTCCACCTGGCACGTCGCGCGGCGCATCCCCGGGCACGTCCCTCGGCACGTCCATTGGCACGTTCCGTAGCGCGTCCCCTTGGCACGTCCCGCGGTGCGTCCCCATGGCACGTCCCCTGGCACGTCGCCTGGCGCGTCCCTTGGGACGTTCCGCGGCGCGTCCTCCTGGCATGTTCCCTCTGTCGATTAGTTCTGGGGCAGCTACCATCTGCTCAGGCAGCTCGAGCTTACGCTCCAGATCAGTTCGGTTTTGACTCGCATGCCAAGGAGTACTCGATCCACAACGCTATATAGAGCACAATCGCGGTATGGCACATCGCAGTTCAGCACGGCGTAGCACAGCACAGCCCTCGGCACAATACATCATCATCGGTATATTCAGCATATCATGTGCCCGTCGCCCAATCAGGTGTCTTTGAAATGTTGCAATGCCTTACATTTCTATATTCCTTTCCGGGTTCGTGGGTCGATCATGTTCGGATACATTTTGGGCTTTTTTTTGATATTAGTCGAGTATTTTTTTTTTTGGTTTCGTTGAAAATGGGCCTGTAGGGGGACATGCCCGACCTAAGGCAACGCTAGGGGGTGGATGGACTCGGGGATACATCGGCCCTCAATCTCGGAGACCCCGAGGTTGACACCATGTATCGGCGGTGTGTCCCCACCGAGGGAGGATGATCCCAATCTCGGTGATGGCGGTATAGTCGGGCTCCCTGGGTGGCCGAAAGACTACCACCAGCACCAACATCCAGGACAGTCTTGAGCCGGGCCTGTCCCTCTACACGAGGAGTATTCAATGATACTGGAGAAAAAACCCAATCAGGGCTATCGGGCTAGGGGGCTATAGGGCCATAGGGCTATTGAGCTATAGGGCTATGAAGCTAGAGGGCTACCTATACGACCACCCTTCGGGTGATAAGGAGGTTCGGGGGGGGGAGGAACCAACGTCTCACTCGACCGGTCTCACTATCGACCTCACAATCGATCTCACTATCGGTCTCGCTCGATCGATCTCATTCGGTCGATCTCACAATCGATCTCATTCGATCTATTTCATTCGATCGATCTCACAATCGATATGACTATCGATCTCACAATCGATCTCACTATCGATTTCACAATTGATCTCACATTCGGTCTCATTATCGATCTCGCTATCGATATCACAATCGATCTCACAATCAACATCATCATCAACATCATCGTCATCAACGTCATCAACATCATTGTCATCATCATCATCATCATCATCATCATCATTGGGACACCATCATCATCATCATCACCTCGTCACCATCATCATCAACATCATCATCATCACCACCATCATCATCGGGACACCATCATCGTCACCATCATCATCATCAACATCATCATCGGGACACCATCATCATCATCGGAACACCACCATCATCATCATCATCTCATCATGGTCATCATGAACAATATCATCAACATCATCGTCATCGGGACACCATTATCATCATCAGCAACATCATGAACATCATCATCATCATCACCATCGGGACACCATCATTATCGTCACCATTATCATCATCGCCATCATCATCATCAGCATCATCATCATCGGGCCACCATCATCATCAACATCAGCATCATCATCATCGGGCCATCATCATCAAAATCATCATCATCACCTCATCATCATCCTCATCATCAACATCATCATCGGGACACCATCATCGTCATCATCATTATCAACAGCACCATCATCAATCTCATCATCATCATCATCGGGGCACCATCATCATCATCATCATCATCTTCATCATCACCATCAACGTCTCATCACCATCTCATCATCATCAACATCATCAACACCGTTAATACCATCATCATCATCATCATCATCATCATCGGGACACCATCATCACCATCATCAGCAACATCATCATGACCATCATCATCATCATCACCAGCATCAGCATCGGGACACCATCATCATCATC
>CAUYUJ010020630.1:0-5000 GCA_963575745.1 Prorocentrum cordatum | reverse complement strand
GCACGTGTATCTTCATCATGTGTTTCTTTTGTGTGTGTATATATATATATGTATTCTGTTGTGAGTACGTCGGGCCTGTCCCTCTACAGGAGGAATATTCAAAAACAGTAGAACAACAACCTGGGGACGTTTTTTTTTTTTTTTTTTTTTTTTTTTTTGTTTTTTTTTTTTTTTTTTTTTTTTTTCTTCTTCTTCTCTTCTTGAAAAAACATTATATTATATATATATATATATTAATATATATTTTTTGTGGGGGGGGGGGGGTTGGGGGTACTTTCTTTTTCGTCCAAACTGTTCCTGTAGGGGGACATGTCCGACCTAATATTGTTATTTTCGGCCCCTGGGGGTCCTTGCCAGGCCTCGGGACCGTCAAAGAACGACTTGGGACGACAAGACGGTCCCGGCTCAGGAGTCGGGGGGCGAAGAACGGTACAAAGTCATTTTTCCCGCCGTCGTGGACGCCTGCCCCTCGGGCGGCCGAAAGTTTGTGCCCCTGCGTGGCACCGTGGGGGTATAAGCTTTGAGCCGCCTGGGGAGCAGGCGTCCACGACGGCGGAGAAAAGTTTATTCCCCATATCCTAAGGATTGGGGTTCTTGTTATTACTCTGACGCCTCCCGCTGCTCCTCCTTCCTCCTTCCTCCCGCTCGCGCCTCCCTCCTCCCAATGATAATCACCATATAAGACAAGACAAGATAAGATACTACAATATAAGATAAGATAGCACAATATATGATATGACGAGATTTCAAGATAAGATAAGATAAGTTAAGCTCACACTCACACTCTCTCATGATCACAAAACGCTGCCAGGGGCATCACTTGGGAGCCCCAAGGGGGAGCCACCCTGGCTGATCTCACGAGCCCGTTCGCGCCGATTTTGGTGGGACGTCTCAGCTAGAATTGCCGTTTGGCGTCCCCAACATGTATCTCTTGAGAGCCTCATGGTCACAAAACGCTGCCAGGGGCATCATTTGGGAGCCCCAAGGGGGAGCCACCCTGGCTGATCTCACGAGCCCGTTCGCGCCGATTTTGGTGGGACGTCTCAGCTAGAATTGCCGTTTGGCGTCCCCAACATGTATCTCTTGAGAGCCTCATGGTCGCAAAACGCTGCCAGGGGCATCATTTGGGAGCCCCAAGGGGGAGCCACCCTGGCTGATCTCACGAGCCCGTTCGCGCCGATTTTGGTGGGACGTCTCAGCTAGAATTGCCGTTTGGCCTCCCCAACATGTATCTCTTGAGAGCCTCATGGTCACAAAACGCTGCCAGGGGCATCATTTGGGAGCCCCAAGGGGGAGCCACCCTGGCTGATCTCACGAGCCCGTTCGCGCCGATTTTGGTGGGACGCCTCAGCTAGAATTGCCGTTTGGCGTCCCCAACATGTATCTCTTGAGAGCCTCATGGTCACAAAACGCTGCCAGGGGCATCATTGGGAGCCCCAAGGGGGAGCCACCCTGGCTGATCTCACGAGCCCGTTCGCGCCGATTTGGGTGGGACGTCTCAGCTAGAATTGCCGTTTGGCGCCCCCAACATGTATCTCTTGAGAGCCTCATGGTCACAAAACGCTGCCAGGGGCATCATTTGGGAGCCCCAAGGGGGAGCCACCCTGGCTGATCTCACGAGCCCGCGACGAGAGAGAGAGAGAGAGAGAGAGAGAGAGAGAGAGAGAGAGAGAGAGAGAGAGAGAGAGAGAGAGAGAGAGAGAGAGAGAGAGAGAGAGAGAGAGAGAGAGAGAGAGAGAGCGAGAGAGAGTGAGAGAGAGCGAGAGAGGGAGAGAGAAGAGAAAGAGAGAGAGAGGGGAGTTGGGAGGAGGAGACAGCGAGAGAAAGAGGAAGAAGAAGAAAAAAGAGAGAGATAAGAGAGAGGGAGAGAGAGAGAGAGAGAGAAGAGAGAAGAGAGGAAGAGAGAGAGAGAGAAGATATAAATAGAAGTGAGAGAGAGATGAGAGAGAGATAGAGAGAGAGAGAGAGAGAGAGAGGAGAGAGGAGAAGAGAGAGAGAGAGAGAGAGAGAGAGAGAAAAGTGGAGAGAGGAGGGGGGGGGGGAAGAGAGAGAGAGAGAGGGCAATATATAACTCAGAGAAGAGAGGCAGAGAGAGAGAGAGGCACAGAGAGAGAGGCAGAGAGAGAGAGAGAGAGAGGCAGAGAGACAGAGGCAGAGAGAGAGGCAGAAAGAGAGAGAGAGGCAGGGAAAGAGAGGCAGAGACAGAGAGAGGGCAGAGAGAGAGAGAGAGAGAGAGCAGAGAGAGCAGAGAGAGAGGCAGCTCAGTCACACTAAAATCCAGATTCGTCCTCACCGAGTCCCACCACCAAGGGAGCGCCAGCAAAGGATAATGCACATATGGGATCCCCACGCAAAAGTGAATAAATCAATCGCTTCGCTCACTCCGCCGGCCCATGTTGCATGATCTCTGCTGCTTCTCGCCGTGGGCCCAGGGCCATTGTGGCGCCGCCGAGGAGGAAGGAAGATGAGGATGGGAAGGGGAGGGGAGAGGAGAGAGGATGAGAAAGAGAGAAGGATGAAGGAAGTAGAGAGAGAGGAGGAGGGGGGAGAGGAGAGGAGTGGAGGAGAGGAGAGGAGGGGAGGAGGAAGGGAGGGGCGGCGGAGGACGGGGACGGGGCGGAGGAGGAAGCCTCTCGTTGGCATCTTGTGTTGCTCTTGGGGCCAAACGGCCAAACAGGGTCGTCGTCAAGATGCTTCTTTGGGAGGCCCCTTGGGGTCTTTTGAGAAGCCGTAGGCATTCTTGAACTTCTGGGGCCTCTTTTGGGCCTCCTGGGGGCCTCCTGGGGCCTCTTGGGGGCCTCTTGGCGGCATCTTGGGGCCTCTTGGGGGCCTCTTGGGGGCCTCTCGGGGCCTCCTGGGGCCCTCTTGGGGCGGAAGGCTCGAGTTTTCGGTTCGTGGTCCCCCTCTTAGGCCCCTCTTGGGGCCGTGTTGGAGCCGTCTTGGGCCGTCTTGGGCGCCTCTTGGGCCGTCTCGGGGCCCTCTTGGGCCCTCTTGGGGCCCTCTTGGAAGTCTCTTGGACCGTCTTGGGGCGCTCTTGGGGATCTCTTGGGCCGTCTTGGAGCATCGGATGGCCGAAAAGGCGACAAGACCAAAATCCTTCCAAAAACATGTAGAATTTATGATTTTGGCCTCTCGGGCCCTCTTGTGAGGCCTCTTGGAGGCCACTTGGAGGCCTCTTGGGCCGTCTAGGGGTCATCATCGGCGTCTTGGAGCGCTCTTGGGCGTCTCGGGGGCCTCTTCGGCAGTCTTGGGGACCTCTTGGGTCAGGAGGGGGGGTAGTCGATTGCGCCCCTCCCCTCGGAGGCCACGATCCTCGTGAGGGGTGTCGAAAAATTGCCCGGTCTGACATCTCTGATCCGAGTGTCCTAGGGGTGTCCCCGGGGTGTCCTGGGGTACTTTTCGTCCGGGGACCCCCAGGGGCGGCCCCGCGCGCGCGAACTAGAACATTGTGAACCAATTACTGGGGATCTTAGCACGCCCTTGGCCCGTTGGGCCAGCGAATTTTTATACCGTTCTTCGCCCGCTGAATGAGCGGAAATCACATCGGGTTTTTTGTTTCTCTACTTTCGGCCCCTGGGGGCCCTCGCGAGGCCTCGGGACCGTCAAAGAACGACCCGGGACGAAAAATTGGTCCCGGGGAATGGGTCCAGACCGGGGGTCGACGTGATGAACAACTCATGACGTGGGGGGTCTGGGTTCGAGGGGAGAAACACGACCCAGACAGCGGGCGTCTCGAACAAAAATCGGAACGGGGGTATTTTTGAATAGTTTTCGGCCTCTCGGGGCCCCGGCCGTGGCCTTGGAACTGTCAAAAAACGACTCGTCTGGGGTTACCGTGACCGAGACCTCGCGGAGTCTCGCCGACGCCGATCTTGGCCATGGGCCATGCTGGCCGTTGCCGATGCGTGAGGATGGTCCACGAACTGATGATGACCGAGATGGTCGATGACCAAGATCGACACAGACGTTTCTGCGCTCAGTCTTGGTCATGGCCAGCGTCTTCTTTCCCTCTACAATGGCCCTGAGCCTCCGGACCACGCCTCGCTCGCTGCAGGGCCTGGTCGCCCTCTTCATGCACCAGCGGCTCAGCAAGGAGCAGCAGCTCACGGACTGGGAGCAGGTGTCATTGGCAACGTTAGGGGGGGTAGGCTCTTGGGGGATGCATCGTCCCCCAATCGCCCATGGATCGCCGATAGGGGCCTGATAGCCCACCCCGCTCAGGAACGTGCGGACTGGCAATCGGAGGCCCCTCGCCGATCTGTCAGCGATGTATCGACGATTCCAACTCGATGACCCCCCTCCGTGCAGCTGGCACGAGGATTAAGAACACTCACCGTTTTGGAGGGGTAACCATTCTGTTCTTCGCCGTTGGGCTTTCCACCTTGGAACGCTCTTCGTTTTGGAGATGTCCATAAGCCAGGGGCTCTCGGCGAAGAGGTCCATGCTCTTGATCCACGCTCTGATGACCTTGTTCCGACTGGATTTAGGTCGGGCCTGTCCTTCTAAAGGGAGGACTATCCGAGAATAGTGAAACCATAGTCTGGAGATGCTTCTTGTTCCCCACTTGTTTCGAACATTTCTGCAATACTTGTTGGACTTCTTTTCTTTCCTTCAAACTCCCCCTGCAGGGGGACAGGCCCGACCCAAGACTGGACCGCTGCTCCTCGAGAGGTGCCCCTGACCCAGGCCCAGATCGAGTACGCGGCAGCCGACGCGTGGGCGAGCAGGCACGCGCAGAAGCCGCCCGCGCACCGCCGCCGTGAGATCTTTTTTTCGGCGGCGGGCCCAGGGGGGAGGAGGAGGAGGATGAGGAGGATCAGGAGGAGGAGGAGGAGGAGGCACAGTGCAAACCCAAGACTCGTCAACGATGTTGAGAAACACCCTCCAAGCGCCCTCTTCATAGGCTCACTACAAGGGTTCATTTCCACTGAGGGAAGTGTCCGTTGGGGGGCAACCGTGTGAACGCCCTGAAGCGTGCCAACACACCATTTTTAGGAGGT
>CAUYUJ010020629.1:42500-153387 GCA_963575745.1 Prorocentrum cordatum | reverse complement strand
TCATCATCATCATCATCATCATCATCATCATCATCATCATCATCATCATCATCATCATCATCATCATCATCATCATCATCATCATCATCGTGGTCCTCATCACCACCACCATCACCATCGATACCACCACTGTGATCCAGCTCCCTCCCCTCCCTCCCCCTCGGACACAGACGCTGCGAAGCCCCGGGGCGGTGATGGCCACAGCCGCCGGTGCCGTTCCGGAAGCGCTCGCACTTGTTCAGCACGGCAACCAGCTTCAGCCCGCGCTCCTCGGGGCACCCCGGGCGCCGGCACGTACGGCCCTCCCTCCTCCTCCTCCTCCTCCTCCTCCTCCTCCTCCTCATCATCATCATCATCATCATCATCATCATCATCATCATCATCATCCTCCTCGTCCCTCTCACCCTCCTCCTCCGCCTCCTCTTCTTCCTCCTCCTCCTCCTCCTCCTCCTCCTCCTTCTCGTCCCTCTCCCTCCCGGGTCCACGGCACGCACAAGACGCAGCTCGCGCAGGGCTGGCTGTGGTGTGAGAAGCGCGGCGCTACAAGCTACCTCGGGAACCACCACAGCAGGATCGTGGCAGGAGTAGCGCGAAAGCTTGCCAAGCCCTGCTTGCCGCCCGCGGCCGCAGGCAGGCGAACTATCGATGACATGCAGAAGGGAAGGCTGCCCAACCGAGGACGCAAGGTCACACCAGATGAGGAGTACACAGAAGGAGCAGCTCCCGAGGCAACAAGCCCGAGCGCCACCAGACAGGGGATGAGCAGCGAGGAGGTGATAGACCTGGAAGCAGAGAGCTCCGAGCTCGACGCAGCCCAGCCAGAGCCTCAGCGGCCCACGCCTCATCCCCTGTCAGTTGTCCAGGCTAGCGGAGCAGTGGATGAACATGGTGGACCAGGAGGTCTGGGACGACATGGACGACTGGATGGAGCACTGCATGCCCTACCTCATGCCGGTCACCAACGTAGGTGGCAGGACGGCCAGCGAAGTCCAGACGAGGGCAGCGACGCCACAGGAGCACCAGCAGCTGAAGGACTTCTGCGAGGACATCTGGAGGAACACCCAACAGAGCGCGAAGGAGGCTCATGACGCAGATGCTCACCCTCCCGCACGGGACCAGGCAGCTGGCAGCCAGGGTGCACATGGAGGCCTTCCAGGGGAGGAGGGACGACATCCTGGCGCACAGCATCCCCAGCATAGAGAGGAGGCCACTGCCCAGCACCACGGAAGGGTATCGGGCCTGAACGCCAGAGAACCTGGATGACGTCTCCTGTCCCAGACAGCGCAGTTCCAGAACTGGAGTGCGCAGAGAGTGACCAGGACATGGGCATCATCCCAGGACAAGAGCCGCGCAATGACGACACCACCGTGGTCCAAAGGAGCGCCACGGTGCAATGGGCTCAGCTTCCCAAGTCGCCCGTGCCAGACCTCATGAAGTACGTGCAGCAGGCAAAAGACGCGGGCATGCAGCACCCCAGGCTCCGACAGCATCGAGGCGATGACGATCAGGACCCAGAGAGGGAGCTCGCGTGGCTAGAGCGGAACCGTCTGAAGCAGCTCATGCAGTCTCTGGCAGGGTGCTGGACCCATGGAGTGGGGGAACAAGGATGGAGGACGTGGCGGGCAGCGTGCGTGCCCTACGTCCTCAAGACCCTGCAGACAGGCCTATACCAGCGCCTTTTCAGCGACAACCCAGGCCAGGCACGCCAGTGCAGCCAGCGCACAGCGGCTGAGGAGATATGCCGCACCGCATGGCTGAACAGCGAGGAGGCACAGCGAGCAATCCAGCAGCAGGACCCGGAAGAAGCGGCAAGACGCAGGCAGACGGCGGAGATGGTGCTCGGCGTGGGCCCGCAGGTGGACGACGACGGCAGTGGAGGAAGCAGCGGTCCCCAGAGTGGGGAGGGGTTAGGCCACAGCAGGCCCCAGCGTGGCGAGGGGTTAAGCCACAGTGGACCCCAGCGTGGCGAGGGGCTGGGCCACAGCGTCGTGGGCCAGCCCCACAGCAGCCGAGGAGGCGGCGCAGAAGGGATGTAGAGGGGTGCCCTTGCCCCGCCAGCAGGGAGCAGCACCATGGACATCGAAGACCACGACCCCCGCGAAGACGAGGAGGTCTGCATCGGGTACCACCAGCAGTGGGACATCCACCAGGACGCAAGAGAAGAAAGCCTGGCGCCAGCAGTGGGACCAGCCCAGCGGGCCCCGGGCCCCAGCGTGGCAAGGGGTTTGGCCGCAGCGGGCCCCAGCGTGGCGAGGGGTTAGGCCCCAACGGACCCCAGCGCGGCGAGGGGTCAGGCCGAAGAGGCCCCCAGCGTGGCGAGGAGTTAGGCCACAGCGATCCCCAGCGCGGCGAGGGGTTAGGCCGCAGCTGACCCCAGCGTGGCGAGGGGTTTGGCCACAGCGGCGCACGCCAGAGCCAGGCGTGCAGGACGCCAGCGAAGACCAACGAGGCGGCCGAGCAGCCCCACGGGTCAAGGGTGCCGCAGCCAGCGCGCACCCTGGAGGAGCGAGGAGCCGAGGAGCGGCAGCGGCCGTCCATTACCAGCCTGGAACAGATCCCTATCCCTATGCTGGACATCTTCTCATCACGGTGCCAATCTTAGGGATTCCCTTATTTTCTGAGGGCGAATCCCTAAGATTGTCATCGCCTTTTGGCGTGTCAATCTTAGGGATAGGGATAAGTTCGAGGCTGGTAAGTCCAGCAGGCTGCTCCTCGAGCCCTGAGCTCGAGGCGAGCAGCAGCGGCACAGACGCTGCCGTCGCCCGATGGGAGCTGCGACTCGCGGCAGTCGGCAGCCCCCTCTCCTCCTCCTCCTCCTCCTCCTCTCCTCTTCATCCTCACTCTCCTCCTCCTCCTCATCCTCCTCATCCTCATTCTCCTCCTCCTCTCTCCTCCTCCTCCTCCTCCTCTCCTCCTCCTCCTCCTCCTCCTCCTCCCCCTCTCCCCTCCTCTCCTCTCCTCCTCCTCCGCCTCCTCCTCCTCCTCCTCCTCCTCCTCCTCTCCTCCTCCTCTCCTCCTCCTCCTCTCCTCTCCCCTCCTCATCTCCTCCTCCTTCCCTCCTCCCCTCCTCCTCCTCTCCCCTCCTCCTCCTCATCCTCTCAACAACATTCTCCGCCTCTTCCTCCTCCTTCTCCTCCTCCTCCTCCTCCTCCTCCTCCTCCTCCTCCTCCTCCTCCTCCGGGCCGCAAGCGGCCGAAGACGCCGTCCGAGGGCAGGCAGGCAAGGACAGCCCAGGAGGGCCCCAAGAGAGCCCCAAGGTAGCCCAAGGTGGCCCAACGAGGCCCCCCAAGACAGCGAAAACGGGCACAAGACGGCGGGAGACAGCCCAAAGACGGCCCAAGACGAATTGCTCCAGCACAACCAGGAGAGTGCCCAATAAGAATCCAAGGACTAACGAAGAGGGCCGCAAGACTGCCCAAGAGGGAAGTCGGCAAACGTGCCAAAGGGGCAACAAGACCTGCCCACGCGGCCCCGAGTGGCACCAGTATGCCATTGACACGCCCCAGGAGGACCCGCAGTTCGGCCACAGGGGCCGAGCTCAGGAGACAGACACGACTCCCAGCAAAAACGTGCCAGGTGGTGTGGATCAAGACATGCGATCTCCGTTCGAGCTGAGCGAGCGCCGATGGTGAATGAATGTCAAATTCACGGTCCCCCCACTAGCTTCTCATGTCGGTCAAGGCTCGACACGGACAGACCAACAACGCACAATGAACTGCAAAGAGCTTCGCGTGTGATGGGCGTGGCCAGCTCTCAGACTGTCGACTGGATACGCTCGCCAAGCTCAGAATGGCCAGGCTCTCTGCACGGCTTCGAATACCCCAAAGGGCTATCTCTATCTCACTGAGCTGAGGAAACTGCGGTTCCACCGCAGGACAATTTAGACTTGCACAGCGGCATGCCTTGGGGGGCAACAGAGCACATCGGAAGTCCCTCAGGCTCGGGAGAACTTTAAAACAGTTCTGCCTTTCGGGGACTGCCGACGCAAGGACGATAACGCCTTGTGGAAGCTCATGTGTCCCAGAATACCGAATCTGCCTTTCAGGGGCCGTCGTCACAAGGACGATAACGAGTGGCAGAAGCTCATGTGTTGCAGAGTACCAGAGGTGTTAATGACGTGAGGTTAGGAGAAGTTATGGCAGGACAGACGGCACGCCAATAGAGGGTATTTCGGGTGGGATGTGAAGCAAACCGTTCCAACCCGTATGGCAGCCCAGTACGAGAGCAGCGATCAAAGAGAAGAAAGCGTGCTGGTGTGGACGGGCAGACTTTCGAGCCATTCAGGGGCAGAAGGGAGAAGGAGGGGAGAGGAGGAGTAACAAAGAGGAGGAGGACGAAGAGGACGAGGAGGAGGAGGGGGAGGAGGGGGAGGACGACGACGACAACGGGAGACGGAAGAGGCTGGGAACATGAATAACGACGAAGATGAGGACGGCGGATCAGGAAACGGGTAAGCGACCCCGACCTCCTCTCCAAGCCACAGCCCCCCCGTGCAGCGCTCCCCGACGTCTTCCATGTAGGTCGTGTAGGGCCCCCAGTACTGGCCCTGCGGAGCAGATGACCATGCCGCGGCACGAGCTGTGCCCCGCACCCCTTCGCATCAGCTGCCTCTTCCACTGGAGGCGAGGATGAAAGATCAGATGGTGCTCTCCGTGGGGGCCTCAGGTCTGTTCCATGTTCATCGAAAGTTGCGCGGACCAGTGGACTCTGGATGGGCCTGTTCTCCACCACCACCACCACCACCACCACAAGCTGGAGGGGGGAAGGAGGTGGAGGACTAGGAGGACGAGGAGGAGGAGGAGGAGGAGGAGGAGGAGGAGGAGGAGGAGCAGAAGGAGAACCCCCTCCCCCTCCAACTGATGGTGGTGGTGGTGGAAAGCAGGCCCATCAACTTTCGCTAGGGATCCCGACCCCGAACACGAGCTGGCAGAGAGCCAGGCCGTCGACTACAACCGGCCCCACTCGCTAAAAAAACCAGCCCCGAGGGCGAGGCAAGGCCTCCTCCTCCTCCTCCTCCTCTCCTCTTTTCTCCTCCTCCTCCTCCTCCTCCTCCTCCTCCTCATCCTCCTCCTCCTCCTCCTCCTCCTCCTCCTCCTCCTCCCCTCCTCATCGCCTGGCTGCCCCCATCCCTCATCGCTTCTATACTCACCTCCTGGCCTCCCCCCCTTTGCCTTCTCCTCCCACCGCCCCTGCCCCCCCCCACCCAGGGCGTGAGGGCAGCTGGGATCAGCGGCAACGACAACTCAAACAGCAGCGCTCGGAACCAGAGGTCCGAGCAGACCTCCCGCGTCGGCGCTGCCCCCACTCCTCAAGGGGACCCCGGGACACACAAAATCACGTAGACACGAAGCCAAGGATTCCCCATATCTTCTCATTCTCATAAGTTTTCTGGGTCTTCGTCGTCTCCCCCCCCTTCCTGTATTTTCCCCATCTTGTCCTGGGAGTCAACGATTGCTCGTGTCTGTGAGTGCTGCCCCTCTCTTCCCAGGACTCCCATCTTTTCCCAAACGCCTTGGCTCTTCGTCTTCCCCCCCACTTCCCATATGTTCCCATGTCTTCCTGGGAGTCTTTGGACGCCCGAAATGGGTACGGAACAAATGGAAACAATGCCCAACAACAAATGTGGTCCCAAACCAACAGCGGCCACTGTTGGGCAGGCGGCCTTATGCCTCAAGTGGGCACAGGCCGCGGCGGCGCGGACAGCGAGTCCTGCTGAAAAGGAACAGGAACTGCTGTTGGGCATTGCACCCACTCTTTCCGTACCCGAGGAGGGGGAGGAGGAGGAGGAGGAGGAGGAGGAGGAGGAGGAGGAGGAGGAGAAGGAGGAGGAGGAGGAGGAGGAGGAGGAGGAGGTTCGTGCCGAGAGTCGACGAGGCATTCTGTCTGTGTGCTCCGCCCCCTCCGGAAAACTTCACCCGCCGCCCGGCGCTCCAACCTGCCCTCGCCGCCCTCCCCCTGGCGTTAAGTCGGGCCTGTCCTCCTACAGGGGGCTTTTCGACGAAAGATAAAAAATACCCCAAAAAAATCAACAAATAATCCAAAAATAGTCTGGGGACCAATTTTTTGATTATTTCTTTGCCTTTTTGGGGGGGCATTTTTGGCGTATTCTTAATTTTCCGTCGACAATCCCCCGGTAGGGCATTTTTGACCTTTGCGGGGCATGTTTGGCGTCTTATTATGTTTCGTCGACAGCCCCCCTGTAGGGCATTTTTGACCTTTGTGGGGCATGTTTGGCGTATTATTAGTTTTCGTCGACAGTCCCCCTGTACGGCAGGTTCGTGTCGTGCCGACCCCAGCGTTGGTTTTTGACACCGCAGGGATCGTTCAACCTCGAACGATCGGCCGCTGCCGCAGCGTCCGATCGTTCAACGTCGATCGATTCTGGGTCGCCGGCGGCGCTCAACCTTGAACGCCCGCGCTGGGGTCGCCGCTGGTCGACACGACAGTCCCTCGGGGATGGACAGACCCCCCTTTAGTAAAACGTGGTTTAGTGAAAACGACCTGCGGCCCAAACATGGCGGGCGCAAGCCTGGAAAATAACGGCCGCGGCGCCCTCTCGAGAACCGAAAACGGACAATTCACTAATCGACGTGCCACTGTTGGGGGTTCTGTCCACCCCCGATCGTCAGTCCCCCTGTAGGGGGACACGCCCGACAGAACCCTGGCGGGCCCCCCCCTCGCCCCGCGGGCGGCGGCGAAGGGGGGCCCCCGGCGCCGACCCCACAAGAGAGGTCCTCGCGGCCCCCCCCCCTCCCTTTCCGCCCTTTCCTCCCTCCTCCCTGCTGTGGGGCAGCTGCTGGGAGGGGTCCTCGCGGCCCCCCTCCCCCCTCCCTCCTCCCTCCTCCCTCCTCCCTCCTGCCTCCTCCCCCCTCCCTCCTCCCTCCTCCCCCCTCCCTCCTCCCTCCTCCCTTCTGTGGGGCAGCTCCTGGGAGGGGTCCCCGTCGGAGGGAGAAGGGGAGGACCGAGCCCCATTCAGAGGGCTCCTGCGCCGGAGAGGGGCCTCGGATGAAGCGGGATGAAAACAGGGTCGAGCGGGGTTAAGCAGACCAGTCCGGATGAAGCGGGATTGAGCCAGATTTCGGGCCATGGCAAAATCAGCATCTGACCTCGCAGGAGTTGCATCCGAACCTCCCTACAAAAAAGCATGCGTCTGCTGGCCTTTTGGCATTGGAGGCCTCCGAGGTCGGGGCAGATGGTGGGGTCGGAGGATCGCGCAGCACCGGCGATGCATCGGCGGTGCATCGTCGGCGCAGCATCGGCGATGCACCGGTGATGTATCTGCGACGTCGGCGATGCCTCGGCAACGTCGGCGTGGAGAATATCGGGTTCCCCATCGAGCCGCATCGTCGATGAATCGGCGATTCGGCGCGATCCACCGACCCCATCTACTCGGACCACATCTAGGACGCCTTGATTGGTTCGAAGGAGGAGCGGAGGCGCCACTCCTGTTTCGAGCAGGTGGAACGTCCCCCATAATGGACGCCCTGTTGCAAGCAGCCGCATTGAGCAGAGGTCTGGAGCCAGACCCCCCCTTCCCCCCCCTTCCGCCCAATGTCGAGACGCCGAATAAGAAAACGCTCACAAACGAAAAATCGTCACCTAAGTATATTTCGACTATTCCTGGGTCTTCCTCCTGTAGAGGGCCGTGCTGGAGCGGGCGACCGTGCGCGGCCAGCCGCGAGGCAGGCCGAGCCCAACCGCCCCCGCGAGGCAGGCCGCTGCTCACCACCCCCCGAAGACCTCCAGGCGCCCCTGCCCTGCACGGCCTGGCCACGTCGTCCAGGAGCGGGGAGCGGCGAAGGCGGCGGGGACAGGAGGGGAGAGGAGGAGGAGGAGGAGAAGGAGGAGGAGGAGGAGGAGAAAGAGGAGGGGGAGGGGGAGGAGGAGGAGGACGAGGAGGAGGAGGAGGAGGAGGAGGAGGAGGAGGAGGAGGAGGAGGGAGGAGGAGGGAGGAGGAGGAGGAGGAGGAGGAGGAGGAGGAGAAGAGGAAGGCGGAGGAGGAGGAGGAGGAGGAGGAGGAGGAGGAGGGAGGGTGGCCTCTGGAGCACTTGCGCAGCACAGCATGCAGGGAGAGAGAGAGAGAGAAAGAGAGAGAGAGAGAGGAAAGGAGGGAGGAGGGCGGGACATTAACCAACCGAACGGCTGGCCGATGCCTGAGCTGTAGGCACCGCTGTCTCGCGCCCCGCCCAAGCAGCAAGACCCGTCCTGGGAGGCCCTGCGGAACTTAGGAATAGAACATCCAGCAGAAACCCGGCGCCCTTCAAGGGTATCTGCACGACCGCAATGGTGGCAGACATACATTCTAGCTAAACCGGTACCTGAAACCCAGGCGACGAGACTCGCTCAGCACGAGTCCACAAACCTCCCCGACGACAACCTCCTCGGGCCACTTCAGGGCCGCGTCGGAGACGCCATCGGAAGCTCGAGACTCCTGCGGCCTGCCCGAGGTCGAGAGGCCACAACACCCGAAACATCTGTAGCGCTTGTTGCACTGGGCGCTAACGCGGGCGGCTCTGTCCCTTTCGGTCCCCAAGGCGAGCTCTCTCAGGGAACTCCAAAGAGTCCTCAGACTTGATTGGATCTGCCGCTGCCGCGTCGGCAAGGGCTCTGCGGGCGTTTCTCCTGACCAGAGCAGCGGTTGTGCCCCCCTGGTCAGGGGGAGGAGCATCAAAGACAAGGCCCAACATCCAACGACGCTCTGCAGCCTGGCCCGCTGCTGCATCAGCCGCAGCGTTGCCAGCGGCGTGCAGACCTCTCTTGTGAAAGTCTGTGATGATGTGGATCAACGCGGGCGGGCCCATAGAACTGAGACGTCACCGTCCCCCCGGCTCTCAAGAGCTCTCTTACCGCGCGGCCGAGGATCCCCCCTCCGCCCGCCACAGGCCCAGGAACCTCCCCCGCGCCCAAATCCGACAGAACGAGGTCCGTGATCTCCGCGGCAGGCGGGCGGAACCATCGGAGCCCTCGAGGGCGAAAGCAGAGGCGGCGAGCTCTGATCGGGGCACAGCCCGAACGCGGCCAGCCGGGCCCACCGGGACCCCTCCGAGAATCTCAAAGATCTGGCTACTCCAGATTCCATAACAAAGGGGGGTGGGTCACATTGGGGGGGGTCTGATTCGAGCTGTCTCGGAGGGTTCGGAGGGGGTCTGGATGGTCTGGGGTGTCGTGGGAAAGGACTGGGTGAGGAAGCCCTGCTGGAGCAGCTCCCCGGAGCCACAAAAGGAGGAGGAGGAGGAGCACGAAAGAAGAGGAGGAGGAGGAGGAGGAGGAGGAGGGGGAGGAGGAGGAAGCCTTCCCTTGCTCGCCGCATCCCGTCCTTGCCCCTGTCCCATGCCCATCCATCTCTGGCCCCACCTCAGCCCAAGCTTTGCACTCTCAGTGAGGTGCACCTCCGACTGTCACCTTAACTGCCACTGGAGCGGTCTACAATCAGTCCAGCACGTGGTTCGTGCTCGTGGTCAGTGCTCGCCACATAGGGTCATGCACGTGCGCATGGCAAGTAGTGTCGCGCGTGGACCACGCATACCCATCTCTCGGATCACGTGTGTTCCCCGTCTGGTTCGCATGCGCATCTCTAAGATGATACATGTACGCACGGTGCTGCCATCGAGGTGAAAAATGTGTGCTGCACGTCCCGGAGCTGCATTCTATGAGCTCTCGCTCTTTCTCGGTTCGCTCGCTCAGCTGGCTACTTCTCTGATCCCTGCATCGCGCAAGACACCCTCGCTTTTTTCCCGACGGAGGCAGCCACCAAATCGCTCTGTCTGCGACGCTCCCGATGTGGGCGCTGTGGGCAGGCATTCGTGGCGGCCACGTCCGCGAATTCCGCTGGCCTCCGGTGCACACCTCCATGGGTCGACCTACCGGTGTGGTCTGCAAAGGGTGTGGCTTGCAACCCGCACCCCCGGGGGCCCGCGAGGCCCTCCGCGGACTCCTCCGCCGCCGCGCCCCGGGGAGGAACGACGAGGGCAACGTGGGCCCCGGCGGTGCCATGGCAGATCCGCACCCTGGCGCAACCACTCTGTAGTCGCCGAGTGCAGGGGGCCTCCTAGGTGGGGTCCCAGAGGATGGGGTCGGAGGCTCGCGCCGCCCCGGCGATGCATCGGAGGTGCATCGGCGACGTCGAAGGATGCCTCGGCGACGTCGGCGTGGAGGAAATCGGGCTAAGCATGGAGCCGCATCGCCGATGCATCGGCGATGCGGCCCGAAGAGTCGACCCCATCTACTCCGAGCCCATCCGAGAGGTCTAGAGCTATGTTGCTCCCATCGTACTTAAGGACCACATCGCAGAAATGATGTCGAGCACCCGCAAAAGTGTCGAGAGAGCGTCGAAACAGTGTCGGGCGAGTGTCTCCCAGGGCCCGAGACGTGAAAACCCTCGAGTTCCTGTACCTTCTTTCTGTTCTGGTGCTCGAGATCCTTTCTGGCGATCGTGGCTAAAGTAGGTTTCAGTCGGGCATGTCCCCCTACAGGGGGATTTGCGACGAAACATAAACATACTCCAAAAATACTCCAGAATGGTTTAAAACAGATGATAATAATAATAATAATAATACTAATAATAATAACAATAATAATAATAAATAATAATAATAAACAACAATACATAATAATAATAATAATAATACTAATAGTAATAATAATACTAATAAGAATAATAGGTACTAAGAATAATAGAATAATAAAAATAATAATAACAATAATAATAATCATAATAATACTAGATGTCCCCATATCATTTCCTTTTGCTATGTTTGAGCACTCCCCCTGTAGAGGGACAGGCCCGACTTAAAAAAGCAGGCTGGCACACCATAAGCCCAGACCGTGAGCTCTCTGCGGAGCGCCTCGGGGCGCCCCCCCTGCCGGGCCCCCCTCGGCCGGCGGGCCGCGCGCCGCGGCACCCTACGCCCCGCCGCGGCGGCCCCCGCGCCCCGCGGGCGGGCCGCCCGGGCCCGCCGCGGCCTCCGCGCCCCGCTGCCGCTCGGACGCCCGAAGTTCGGGTCGGGCGAAAGGGGGGGGATAGCAACAAAGGGGGGGGGCTTGAGAATCAGCTCACGTGGCTGATTTTCCCGGCGCCTCCCGGCGCCGGGAAGCGCCTACGCGTCGAGGAATGGGCACCTCGGTGAGGCCGAAACCGGCTGCGTGCAGCAAATTTCGAACCCCCCCCCCTTTCCCAATCCCCCCCTTTCGTCTGGCCCGAGAAGTGAGATCCGCATTCTCGGGCCGGACGAAAAATGAGAGATGCTCGGAAAAAGACTCCAAAGATGCCCCAAACTAGTCCTCAGACTATATTTTCAACTATTTTTGAATATTCCCGGGCCGGAGGAAACATCAGAGACTCTCGAAAGAAGACTCCAAAGATGCCCAAAACTAGTCCTCAGACTATTTGTTTGACTATTTTTGAATTTTCCCCCTGTAGAGAGACGGGCCCGACTTCACGAGGAAAGGAAGTCGCGCGGAAGTCGAAGGGGCAGGTTCACGCAGTCTCGGTGCCCCGGTCCTGGCCGCGCCCGAACCTGGGAGGCCCGGGAGCACCTGTCGGGGGGAACGGAAGGGGGGGATAGCAAAGGGGCGGATTTGAGAGTCAGCTCACGTAGCTGATTCTCGGTGCGCCTCCCGGCGCCGGGAAGCGCCTGCGTATCGAGGAAAGGGCCCCTCGGTGGGGCCGAAACCAGCTGCTCGCAGCAGATTTCGTACCCCCCCCTTTCCCAAGCCCCCCCCCCTTTCGTCTGGCCCGACATTCGGCCTGACCTAAGGAAGGATAAAGAAGCAACGAAGCCCCTTTTTGTTGCTCCAAGTGAGTCTGCGAAGTCCGAGGGAACACCAGGGGGGCTCGCCGCCCAAAAAAGGCAACGGAACGCATGCAAACCCAAGAAACGGCCGAGCCCCTTTTGAAAAGTAAGGGTTCCTTATTCCTGCCAGACCCTGTAGGAAGAGCATGGGCACGATGCCCAACAACAAATGCGGTCCCAAACCAACAGCGGCCGCCGCAGTTGAGTGAGCGGCCTTCTGCCTCAAGGAAATGGGCACGATGCCCGACAGCAGGTGCTGTCCAAAACCGACAGCGGCCGCTGTTGGGTGGGCGGCCTTCTTCCTCAAACGGACAGCGACCGCGGCGGCGCCGACAGCGAACCTCTGGACCCACTGTCTCCGTCGGAGGCGCCTGGTAGTTCGAGCACTGGACCAGCAGTCGGGAAGGAGGATGATGATGCGGAGGAGGAGGAGGAGGAGGAGGAGGAGGAGGAGGAGGAGGAGGAGGAGAGAAGGGGAGGAGAATGAGGGGGAGGAGAGGGGGGGAGGAGGGGGAGGAGTGGGGAGGGGGGGGAGGGGAGGAGGGGGAGGAGGAAGAGGAGGGCACCCCCTTCGGCCGTCCCGATGCTTGGCCTCCCTGGCGCACTGCACGCCCGGGCCCGGCCCGTGGTGGCCGTCGCCGTGCCTGGCGCCCGCCTCGAAGCGCCCGACGTAGCGGCTGCCGTCGGCGTACTGCTCCGAGCCCATGCCCGAGCGCTCGTCCTGCACGGGGGGAGACGGGCGAGGAGGTCCCTTTTCAACGCGCGGGAGCTGGGCCGCAGCCCGTGCAGACGAGGTGGCCTCCAGGAGCCACGCGCGCGCGCCATGGAAACGACACGTCGAGGCAAGCCTCGGCTCCTGCGGGGGAGAGGGCCCCACGGTCGAGCCCGACTTTGCGTCGCAGTCCCTTGCGAGGACGCACGTCCTCCCATCTGGCGGCGGTGGACAAACCTCCCTTTAGTACACCTCCCCTTAGTGAAAACGGCCTGGCACCGAAACCGACGGACCTGGACCCGCAAACATGACGGCCGCGACGCCCTCTCGCGAACCGAAAACGGCCAGTTCCTCAATCGACGCGTCAGGGTAGGAGGTCTGTCCACCTCCGAATCGGACTGCTTTCAGGGGCGCACTGGCCTTGGGCGACGAGGTCTGCGCAGATCCGCCGCCGCGGCGGGGCGGCGCAGGATCGCTTCCCTGGCCAGGCCAGGGGCCGGAGGGCGCCAGCACCGCTCCCGCGGGGGGCCCGGCCCGAGGGGTGGGCCTGGCCGGCGGCGGTGGACGTGTGCGCGCGCGTGCAGGCCGCGCCGCCCGAGCAGGTGCTGTGGCGGGCGGAGGGCGGTGCACCCCCACGGTCGGGAGAGGCGGGCGGAAGCATGAAGCAGGAAGGCGCCCCGGAAGTTGGCCGGGTTCCGTCCGCCCCCGTGGGCGGACGGAGACGGTGAAGCCACGCGATCAGCGAGGTAGGGAGGCGCGCCTCAAGTAGACTGGACTGTGGCAGTCCAAACGTACCTACTTTCAGCGACCGAGGAGCACCCTCGCGGCGGCAGCCCCGGGGGGGAAGCGAGACGGGGCGGGCCTTCTCAGAAGGGCCGCAAGTCCCCCGGCCTTCTGAGAAGTCCCCCCGCGCGGCCGCCCTCGTCGTCGCTCCTGCCTCTTGCACGCTGGGCAGTTCGCGTCTCGGTTGCCCCGATTCGCCTCACGCTGGAGCCGACTGCCTCTGACCTCGCCGCCGACGAAATAAGGATGCAGATCACGGAGAGAGTGTGATCCACCGCCGCTTTGCTGTGAAACGTTCCCCCCCTTCCTCCGGAACCCGGGGTTCCCCCCCCACCGAAAATCCCCCCTCCCAACCCCCCCCCGAAAACCGACCGAGGGGGCTCATTACTGAGTCGAACACCCTCACCCCCTGGAAAACCGAGTGGGGTCACTACCGGTTCGAAGCCCCCCCCCCACTCGCCGCCGGCAAACGACTCCTGGGTCCCCACCACCGTCCTCACTACCGCCCTCACCACTGTCCCCACCACCACCGTCCCCAACACTGTCCTACTGTCCCCACCACTGTCCCACTGTCCCCACTGTCCCCACTGTACCACCACTGTCCCCACTGTCCACAGCAGTGCCCCCACCACTGCCGCACTGTCCACACTGCCCCCATCACTGTCCCCACTGCCCCTACTGTCAGCACCACTGTCCCACTGTTGTCAATGTCCCCACCGCTGTCCCACTGTGCTGTCCTTCTGTCCACACTGTTCTCACCACTGTCCCACTGGCCCCACTGTCCCCACCACTGTCCCCACTGTACCACTGTACCATTGTCCAACCACCGTCCTCACCACCGCCTTCGCCAGTGTCCCAACCACCACCGTCCCCACCACTGTCCCTCTGTCCCCACTGTCCCCACCACTGTCCCACTGTCCCCTCACCACTGTCCCCACCACCACTGTCCCCACCACTGTCCCACTATCCCCACTGTCCTCACTGTCCCCACCGGCTCCCCCACCACTGTCGCACTGTCCCCGCTGTCTCCACCACTGTCCCTACCACGGTCCCACTCCTCTCCCCACTGTCTCCGCTGTCCCCACCACTGTCCCACTGTCCCAGTCCCCACTGTTCCCACCACTGTCCCCAATGTACCCGCCGCTGTCCCACTGTGCTGGCCCACTGTCCCCACTGTTCCTCCACTGTCCCCAATGTACCACTGTCCCATTGTCCCACCACCGCCCTCACCAGCGCCCTCACCACTGTCCCCACCACCACCGTCCCCACCACTGTCCTACTGGCCCCACTGTTCCCCACACTGTCCCACTGCCCCCTCACCGCTGCCACCACGACAACCGTCCCCACCACTGTCCCTCTGGCCCCAGTTTCCCCACCACCATCCCACTGTTCCCACCTTTCCCACCACTGTCCCCAGTCCCCACCAGTGCCCATAACACTGTCGCACTGTCCCCACTGCTCCACCAGTGTCCCCACTGTCCCATTGTCCCCACTCCCCACCACCAACCCCGCCACCGTCCCAACCACTGTCCCCACCAGTCCCCGATCCGGAATGGGGGAGGAGGGGGAAACGTTTGCCGGCGGCGAGAGCGGGGGGGGGGGTCGAACTGGCAGTGACCCCCCCTCCCTTTTCATGATGGACCGGGGGGAGGGGCTGAACCCCCAGACACCCCCCCCCCGGTTTTCGAAGGGGGGGGGGGGACGGGTTTGAAACCCCGCGTGACCCCCCTCCAGGTTTTCCAACAGCAGCGGCAGAACACGCACTGTCAGATCTCGCCAGACCAAGCCTGTGAGCGGACGGCGCACGACGTACCCATGCGGCGACAGGGGGGGCGCAAAGCTCTCCGGCCAGCCTGGGACAGGCGACCGCTCTTCGTCCGAGGAGCTCGGCGGCCAGCCTGGGGGACAAGTGAGAGGGGGCGGGCCTGCTCAGAAGGGTCGCAAGCCCACCGGCCTTCTGAGAAGTCTCCTGAGCCTTCCCCGAAGGCGCAGAGCACTTCTCCTCCTCCTCCTCCTCCTCCTCCTCCTCCTCCTCCTCCTCCTTCTTCCTCTCCTCCTCCTCCTCCTCCTCCTCCTCCTCCTCCTCCTCCTCGTCCTCCTCCTCCTCTTCCTCCTCCTCCTCCTCCTTCTCCTTCCCCTTCTGAGAAGTCTCCTGAGCCTTCCCCGGAGTGGGAGGCCAGAGGGCTTCTGAGAAGCCCGACCAACGAGCACCGATGCCGCTGCTCCCCGGACCTCTCCTGGGGTGCGCTGTGGCGGGAGGTCGAGGCGAATCCAACGGTGGCGACGAGGGCCTTCCAAGAGGTGCAAAAAGGGATGCACGAGGGGAAGATGGCGGTATGGGTACCTTTTCCTCCTCCGACTCTCTCCATCACTTCCCGCCCTCGCTCGCCGCCCGCGAATCGGCTTCACGCAAGTGTGAGTGACCTTTGGTGCGCGGATTTAGGGGGGCGCAAGGTGGCCAAATCCAAGCGCGCAAGCAGCCGCTATCGCACCGCGCACAGCGATCGGAGGGACCTTGATGAGCCCGCACCAAAGGCCACTCTGGCGAAGGGTCACTCGTATGTGTAGCCGATCTTACTTCCCCCTCCTCCTCCTCCTCCTCCTCCTCCTCCTCCTCGTCCTCCTCCTCCTCCTCCTCCTCCTCCTCCTCCTCCTCCTCCTCCTCCTCCTCCTCCTCCTCCTCCTCCTCCTCCTCCTCCTCCTCCCCCCCCTCCCCCCTCGCTCGCCGCCCGCGAGACATCCTGCACCCACTGCCCCTCGTAGAGGCCGCCGTCTGGCCCGGTGCAGATGCCCGTGCCGTGCCGCTGGCCGCCCGCCCACTCGCCTCGGGTCGGGCAAAAGGGGGGATAGCAAAGGGGGGGATTGAGAATCAGCTCACGGAGCTGATTTTCCCGGCGCCTCCCGGCGCCGGAGGCGGCCATGTATCGAGGAATGGGCCCTTCGGTGAGGCCGAAACTGGCTGCATGCAGCAGATTTCGTAACCCCCCCTTTCCCAATCCCCCCCTTTCGCCCGGCCCGATCGCCAGAGTAGCTGTGCCCCTCCGGCGAGGAGCGCACGCCGCGGCCGTGCGCCCGGCCCCCCGCGAAGCGGCCCTCGTGCCGGGTGCCGCGTGGCGAGACCAGCACGCCCCAGCCTGGGAGGAGGAGGAGGAGGAGGAGGAGGAGGAGGAGGAGGAGGAGGAGGAGGAGGAGGAGGAGGAGGAGGGAGGAGGAGGAGGAGGAGGAGGAGGAGTGAGGAGAGGAGAGGAGGAGGAGGAGGAGGAGGAGGAGGAGGAGGAGGAGGAGGAGGAGGAGGAGGAGGGAAGGAGGAGACCCAGGCGGAGGAGGAGGAGGAGGAGGAGACCCAGGCGGAGGAGGAGGAGGAGGAGGAGGAGGAGGAGGAGGAGACCCAGGCGGAGGGGGAGGAGGAAGAGGAGGAGACGGACGATCATGAGGATCGGCGGCGGGCGAGGAGGGACAGTGAGAGGGGGCGGGCCTTCTCCAAGGCTCCGACGTTCCCCAGCCCTCCGAGGAGTTGTCCAAAATCCTTCCCCGAAAAGGCACAGAGAGTTCCTCAGGAGGCCGGGGGTGCTTCTGAGAGGCCCCGCCTCCTTCTGAGAAGGCCTTCTCCTCCTCATTTCCCCCCCCCGCTCGCCGCCGACTTCCGAGCCGCGGCACGCTGCAGTGCAAGAAAACGAGAGCGCTCACGCGTGACTTTACGCGGGCAGCTTACACGCCCATGTCGGCGAAGACGACCCAGTTTGGGGGGCGTCGCTCAGAGAGTACAGTCGAGGCGTTGACCTAAGGAACCCCAAATAAGGAACGGGGCCCCATTTTTCCATCTATAAGTCAAACTTTGATTCCCATCGAAAACCAAAGGGGGAAACCTCAGGCAAGCTGTAAAACAATGAAGGAACACGGAGCCCCTCCCCAACGAGAAGGGTTCCTTCTTCAGCGCCCCGACTGTATCGGAAAGGTGCGTCGGATCGAACCGGGCCGCATCGGCGCGCGGCCGTGACCGGACCCGATCGGCAGCACCGTGCGAGCACCGGGCCACATGGGATCGTCGGGACAGATCGCAATCGGCACAGATCGGGCTGGGCTGGGCGTACAGTCGGGGCCCTGAAGAAGGAACCCTGAAAAAGTTTAGCTCATGGAAAAATGGGGCCTCGTTCCTTATTTAGGGTCCCTTAGGTCAACGCCCCGACTGTACTCGATGTCGAACCGACATCGGGCCGATGTCCTAGCGGGCCCTGCAGTGCGCCTACGGAAGGTTCGTGCCGTGACGGCCAACCCGCGGGTACGGTGCGCCTTCCTGCCCACTGAGGAGGGGAAACTGGCCGGGAACGGTGTCATGCTAGGGTTGGCTCAGGATGCGATTCCTCCAAGATCTGGCGGCCCTCGCTGCTGGAGCCAGTGCAGAGCAAAAGGAAATCCTGGAAATCCTGGGATTCTAGATGAAGGTATCATCATCATCATCATCATCATCATCATCATCATCATCATCGTCATCATCATCATCATCATCATCATCATCGTCATCATCATCGTCATCATCATCATCATCCTCATCATCATCATCATCATCATCACCATCACCATCATCATCATCCTCATCATCATCATCATCATCATCATCATCATCATCACATCATCATCATCATCAGCAGCAGCAGCATCCTCCACGTCCTCCTCCTCCTACTCCTCCTCTTCGTGATCATCACCATGATCATCAGCAGCATCATCATCATGATCAGCATCATCATCAGCAGCATCATCATCAACATCATCATCGTCGTCAGCAGCAACACCATCATCACCACCATCGTCACCATCATCGACACCGTCCACGTCACCATGATGTCGATCAACATGTCAAGCATCGTCGCAACCATCAGCTTGCACCGCCAACGCTATCATCTGCTAAATCATCATCATCAGCAGCATCACCATTGTCATCCTCAGCTTCCTCATCCTCATCTTCATCATCATCTTCATCACCACCATCATCATCATCATCATCATCATCATCATCATCATCATCATCGCCATCATCCTCATCTTCATCTTTCTCATCCTCATAATCGTCTTCATCATCATGCTCCTCCTCCTCATCATCCTCATCCTCATCCTCATCCTCATCTTCATCATCGTCACCACCGCCTCCACCACCATCATCATCATCATCATCATCATCATCATCAGCATCAGCATCAGCATCATCATCATCCGTATCATCATCATCGCCATCAGCAGCAGCAGCATCATTATCATCATCATCCTCATCTCCCCCATCCTCATCATCATCCTCATCATCATAATCCTCCTCATTATCACCTTCATCCTCATGCCCATCCTCATCTTCATCATCGTCACCACCACCACCACCACCACCACCACCATCATCATCAGCATCATCATCACCATCAGCATCAGCATCCGTATCAGCATCATCAACATCTCCCGCATCCACATCCTCATCCTCAACTGTATCATCATAATCAGCAGCATCATCATCATCATCTTCATCATCCACATCCTTATCCTCGTCCACAGCTTTATCATCATGAAAACCACCGCCACCAGCATCATCATCATCCACATCATCATCCTCATCCTCATTATCATACTCTTAGTCTTCACCACCATCATCACTACCATCATCATCATCATCATCATCATCATCATCATCATCATCATCATCATCATCATCATCATCATCATCATCATCATCATCCACCTCCTGCACATCAACATCCTCATCCGCATCCCCATCCTGATCTTCATCATCACCACCATCACCACCACCACCATCATCATCATTCTCCTCATCATCCTCATCCTCATCCTCACGCTCGTCTTCCTCATTCTCGTCCTCATCCTCATCATCAGCATCATCATCCCCATCTTCATCTTCATCACCATCACCACCATCATCAGAATAATCATCATCAGCATCATCATCAGCGTCGTCACCATCATCATCCTCAGCCTCACCGTCATCATCATCGTCACCACCATCATCATCACCATCAGCATCATCATCAGCATCCTGATCCTGATTATCATCCTCATCTTCATCATCGTGACAACCGACATCATCATCACCACCGTCACCACCACCATCATCATAATCAGCATCATCACCGTCCTCATCATCATCATCAACATCCCCACCCTCATCATCATCCTCGTGTTCATCATCATCATAATCACCATTGTCATCATCATCAGCATCATCATCCTCATCGTCCTCATCTTCATCCACATCCTTATCCTATCCTTCACCATCATCCTCAGCATAAACATCACCATCATCATGATCATCATTGTCATAATCATCAGCATCATCATGATCATCCTCATCCTCATCCTCATCATCACGACACCACCATCATCCTCATCCTCCTCATCATCACCACCATCATCATCCTAATCATCATCATCTTCATCCTCATCATCATCATCATCCTCATATTTATCATCGTCATCAACACCACCACTATCATCATCATCACCCTCCTCCTCCTGATCATCCTCATCCTCATCAGTTTCCTCATCTTCCTCATCCTCATCCTCATCCTCATCTCTCCTCCTCCCCCTGTCCCCCTCCTCCTCCCCCTCCCCCTCCCCCCTCCTCCCCCTCCGCCTCGCAGAGGTGACGATCCTGGCCCGACCAGCGGGGCCCCAACCTGCTCCCATCCCCCAGGAGGATCCGGCCTCAAAGGTGCAGAAAAGTAGAGAAGCAGTGGACAAGCTCATGAACCACCTGCAGGCGAAAGTCGCGCCAGCAAGCCAGCATCTCCCCGCGACGGGACAGCAGCGGCAAGCGACGATGGAGCCCAAGGAAACCCAAGTCCGAGCCCGACGACGACGGCTACAATGCTGGCGACGGCGACGGACGTACGACGAAGGACGAGCCCGACGTCGTCAGCTGCAGCGCGACGACGACGACGAGCTACGAACGACTAAGGCGAAGGACGAGCCCGACGCCATCAGCTACACTCGACGAGACGAGTGCAGGTGGCGAAGACGAAGCCGTCCACCACCACCCGACGCCGTACCGCGAGCAGCGGGAGGCGAAGGTGGAGCCCGACGTGATCAGCTACAATGCTGGGATCGAGGAAAAAGCGCGAGAAGTGGAGCACAGGGCCATCCTCGCAGCTCACTGTGAGAAGCGAGCGGCGAAATTGGAGCCCACTATCCCTTCCCGCGAGCCACGGTACGAGCAGCGTGGAAAAAGCGGGAGGACAACACGGAGCCCAATGCCTATACCGGCGCCTAACCGCAAGACGAGGGAGGCGAAGGTAGAGCCCGACGTGTCCAGCTACAGCGTTGGGATCAGGGCATTGCGCGAAAGACGAGCAGTGGCAAGAGGCACTGCGACAAGCGGGGGGCAAAGTTAGAGCCCGACGCGTCCCCTACTCCTCCTTCTTCTCCTGGCCATCTATTCCGATCAGTGGGAGGCGAAGGTAGAGCCCTACGTGAGCAGCTACAGTGCTGGGATCGCGGGCGCGGCGCGAGAAGTGGAGCCCATGGTCCTTGACACCGCATCTCACTGTGAGAAGCGAGAGGCGAAGCTAGAGCTCATTGTCACCTTCCGAGAGCCACGGTGCGAGCAGCGTGCAGAAATCGAAGGCCAAGATGGAGCCCAAAGCCTACACCGTCGCCCCACCGCGAGAAGAGGGAGGCGAAGGTAGAGCCCGACATGTTCAGCTACAGCGTTGGGATCAGGGCAATGACGGCGTGCGAAGGGGAAGGCAACGCTGGAGCCCCACGTCAGCACCCTAGCTAGAACAGCGCGCTGGGAGAAGCTGAAGGCGAGGTTGGAGCCCGACTCTAGGGAGCGAAATGGCGAGTGCGACGCGACGGACCCCATCCCTACTCTAGTAGTGAAAATGGTGAAGATGGCGCCGCGCGTCTTTTCGGGGAAGGGCTCGTCAAGGTGAGCCTCTCGCGAGAAGTGGGAGGCGAAGCTGGAGCCCAATCTCGTCGAGAGCTCTGGGGCAAACCCCTTGCGAGAAGCGGGGGGCGAATCTGGAGCCAAATTTAGTCTCGAGCGAGGCACGTAGCTACAATGCTGGAATCAACTCGCGCCAGAAGGGGGCGCAGGCAGTGGCAGCGTGCTGTCACCGCATGCGAGGGCCCGACGCGACCCCCGCGCCCACGGCGCGAAAGCATAGGCCGTCGCGACCGTTCTGGCCCATAGCAATCCCACAGCAATCCTCCTCCTCCTCCTCCTCCTCCTCCTCCTCCTCCTCCTCCTCCTCCTCCTCCTCCTCCCCCTCCTCCTCCTCCTCCTTTCCTCCTCCTCCTCCTCCTCCTCCTCCTCCTCCTCCCCTCCTCCTCTCCTCCCCCTCCCCCTCCTCCTCCTCCTCCTCCCCCTCCTCCCCCTCCTCCTCCTCCTCCTCCTCCTCCTCCTCCTCCCCCTCCTCCCCCTCCTCCCCCTCCTCCTCCTCCTCCTCCTCCTCCTCCTCCTCCTCGTGCTTGGCGTGCCCTGCGACGGCCGTGGAGCTCGCCCGCCCGCCACTGGCCGCGGTACGTCGAGCCCCCCTCGAGGAGCACCTCGGGGCTCCCAGGAGGGGGGGGCGTCCACGGGGGGGGGGGGCTCGCGAGGCATGCGAGCCCCCCTCGAGGAGCACCGCGGGGCTCAAGGAGGGGGGGGCGTCCACGGCGGGGGGGGCTCGCAGGGCATGGCTGAAGGGGCCCCTGGGACACACAAATCAAGACACGCCAATACAAGGATGCCCCGTCTTTTCCCATATGTTTTCGGGGTCTCTGTCGTCTTCCCCCCCACACTTCCCATAATTTCCCATGTTTCTGGGGAATCGACGATGAATTGTGTCTGTGTGTTGCTTCCCCTCCTGAATGGCCCGAGGCACGCGCGCGGCCCAGGGGGGGAGGGGGGGCACGGGGGACGTAGACCAGTCGACCCGTCTCGCAAGGATCCGTGGTGAGGATGCAGGGGCCCTGGACGCCCGCGTCGGAGCCTCTCGAGCGGGGCGCGGCGGCCAACGGGAGTGGCCAAGGGTGGACCGAGGATGCAAGGATGCAAGGGTACCCTTGGGAAGGCTGGTCATCCTTACCATGCGGGTTGACTGCATCAGGGTGAGCAGAAGCCCCATGAGATCTGGGGAGACAGCATGGCCCAATGGCCCTGGGCGTGCTATCTATTCCCCCTTCATTTGCTACCACATCCTTCGACGCCTCGCGGTTTTCGACCCATACCTCGGGCCTCTGGCGGCCGGTCGGGACGATCCGCCCTCGACGACGCGCCGCCGCGGGGAGGCACCCCGAGGCTAGAGAAGACGGAACCGACGACGCCGCCGGAAAGCCTCGAACCTCGCACCCCACAGCCCCCCCCCCTTCTGGCCATCTGACTACCACCCCCCTCTTGTCGGGAGCGGCCAAGAGGGGGGTGTCCAAAAGGGGGAGGGTGCAAATCATGACCGGCGGCATGTGCGCGGCCCAGCGGGGGGGCCAGGGACGTCATGAAACAAGAAGAGGCGCCATGAGAGCTGGGGAAATATCAGGGCCCACGCCATGATATCCACCCCCCCTAGTCGTCACCCCCCTCCTTTCCGCCCCCGATCTTGACCCCCCCTCCCAGCAGCAAGCTTGGGGGCGCGGGGGCTGGAGGAGGAGGAGGAGGAGGAGGAGGAGGAGGAGGAGGAGGAGGAGGAGGAGGAGGAGGAGGAGGAGGGGGATTGCTATGGGAGGAGGAGGAGAAGGAGGAGGAGGAGGAGGAGGAGGAGGAGGAGGACTACCACCCCCCTCTTGACTTCAAGCCCCCCTCCCAGCAAGCACCGCCGGCGGCTCCCTCGGGGCCCGGGGCACCACGGGGCCGGCGGGCGGCAGCTCCTCCCGGAGGTCCAGCTCGAGGCACTGCTCGCGCGCCCGGGCGCAGGCTCCGGGCGCTCCCGCGGCGCAGCCGCTGGCTGCTTCGGGCAGGCGCCGGCAGGGGGGAGCAAGGATCGAAGGGCCCCAGGGGGGGGGGCAGCAATGATACAGATCCACAAACACCTCTCTGGAGGGTGCCCCGAAAAAAGATGCTCCACATCTCCCAGGAGTCTCGTCTTGCTGTCTCCAGCATGTAGGTCCCCTGGGGTCCCGCACCCCCTGTGAGGAACACCTGGTTTGTTGTGCTTATACGCCGCGCACAGAAGGAGGTGGCGCCAGGGAAGCTCTCTTCTGGGCGCCTGCCCTCTGCAGGAGGAGACCCCGGGGACCTCCAGGAGACCTCGTCTTCGCAACCCTTGTGCGAGGGGAAGGCGGGAAGAGGGGGAGGAGGGGGAGGAGGGGGAGGAGGGGGAGGAGGGGGAGGAGGGGGAGGGGGAGGGGGAGGAGAAGGAGGAGGAGGAGGAGGAGGAGGAGCAGGAGGAGAAGGAGGAGCCGGAGGAGAAGGAGAAGGAGGAGGAGCCGGGGGGCAGCCGTCTGAAAAGGCGGGACGGGGGGTTCGAAGGAAGGCACGGGGGCAGGAAGTTCTCCGAGGTCCTCCCAGGCCTGGGATTCCTGGAAGTCTCTGGGCCCGTCTGGGAAGGCCCGTGCCCTCTGAGAGCCACCCGCCCTGAGAAGAAGGCCGCCCCCCCCCCCTCGCGCCATCCCCTTTTGTGCGCGCCGCCAACCGGGGGGGGGGGGGGGCGATCGAAGGCTGCAGCAGAATGGACCTGCCCAGATAGGCCATTAAACTGACGCCCGAACACAGGGGCCCACGAGGTGCGCCTTCCTCGACCATAGGAGGGCACCAGCACGAACACCGATCCTGGCCAGGTTCAACTCGGGGTCGGGATCGGCATGCGCCCTCCCCGCTGCCTGGCAAGGCCCGGTGCAGGTGTGCTGTTGGTGCCTTCCGACACCCCCTTCTCTTTCTGGGCAGTCGAAGCCAATCCGGCGCCAAATCTGGCAGGCCCGATCTGGCAAATGGGGGCAACCTGGCGAGGGAGCCGACGCGAATCCAGCATGGCGGATAGCCCAGATCCTCCAATTTGGCCAGGCCAGATTGGCCCTTGGTAGGGAATCGAACTCTATACACTGACACTTTTTCCCGACCCTGCGCCGAAATTCGCACAGGAACGCGGATTCTGGTGTATACGGGATCCTGGTGTATACATTTTTCGTCGTTTCCCCGGGACATCGGGGAAGAAAGTATACACCACACCGCCCCGATGTCGTCCCCGACCCTACAAAAATCCGGGGATTGAAAAACAACCCGCCACTGTAGAGGCTTCCTATATGGGGTCGGAGTAGATGGGGTCGGAGGATCGCGCCGCATCGGCGATACATCGACGATGCAACGGCGATGTATTGGCGATGCATCGGCGATGCACCGGCGATGCATCGGCGACGTCGGCGATGCATTGTTCACGCCCGCGTGAAGGAAATCGGCCTCCGCATCGAGCCGCATCGGCGATGCACCGTCGATGCGGCGCGACCCTCCGACCCCATCTACTTGGACCCCATCTAGGAGGCCTAGACGCTGGTAATGTATATGCGCCAGTTTCCGACTGAGACTGTCGGCGACGTGCGGAGAAAGAAATTTGGCATCCATGGGGCCCTGGCCAAGGAGGGACTCTGGCGCCTCAAAAGCCTCGCCGACGTCGCTCCGCCGTCTCCACGGCCCCTCGGGGTCCCATTTCAAATCGGGCACCGTGCAAGTGGCCGCAGCCATCGGAGAACAGGACCTCCTCCACCGAGCCTCGGGGCTGGCTCGCTTGAGACAGGCTATGACACTGGGGCCCAATCCAATCTGCCAGTCTGGCCCTCGACTGCCCAGTCTTTCCCCCCCTGCCTGCCGCCGCCCGCCCGACGGGATCCCCGGAGCGCGGCCGCGCACCACCACCCCGCCTCCTGGGGGTGCCCGCCGGACACGGGGGGCTCGCAGACCACGGCCGGAGAGGCACGCCCGCGGCCCACGGGGCGCCACGGGGCCGCATCAAGGCAGAGAGGGAGACCACGGAAGCCAAAGGGAAGTCACGGCTGCGTTGAGGAGTAGTATGCGCGTGAAGTGCAGACCCTTTCTGTTCCCGACCATCCTGTGGTGTTGGGTCCTCGCTGTGACGAGACAGCGCCCCGCGTCTCACATCACCGCACCACCCGCGCTCCTCCCCCTCCTCGGCGCACCCCTCACACGCTTCGTGGCCCCATCGGGTGCTCCACCCAAGGCCGCAGTGGCAGGGTCCGCATGCAGTTCCACCCCCATGTCGGCGCACCCCTCGCACGCTTCGTGGCCCCATAAGGTGTTCCGGCGAAGGCCCCAGTGGCAGGGTCGGCATACAATTCCCCCCCCCCCCATTTCGGCGCATCGCACGTTCCGCGGCCCCATAGGGTGCTCCGCCGAAGGCCCCACTGGCAGGGTCCGCATGCAGTTCCACCTCCACTTCGGCGCACCCTTCACACGTTTCGTGGCCCCTGAGGGTGTTCCGCCGAAGGCCCCGTGGCAAGGTCCGCATGCAGTTCCACCTCTATTTCGGCGCACCCCTTACAAGTTTCGTGGCCCCATATAGTGTTCCACCCAGGGCACCAGTGGCAGGTTCCGCACACAGTTCCACCCTTGATTTCGGCGCACCCCTCGCACGTTTCGTGGCCTCCAAAGGCCCTAATGGCAACGCCCGTACGTGGTTCCAACCTACATGTCGGCGCACCCCTCACACGTTTCGTAACCTCACATGGGGCTGCACCGACGGCTCCAGTTGCAGCGTCCACATGGCGTTCCTGTGCCGATTTTGGCACACCCGTCATACGCATCGTGGCCCCAGAAAGAGGTTCATGGAGGACGATACACACAATTGCGTTACACACGGCTGCACATGGTTGGGCTCTTCGCCAGGAGATGTTTGTTTTGTTCTAGCGCGATGCCTGAAAAAATAAGCCATCATGCTCGCAGACGCAAACAACGATCAACCTATGATGCGCGCATACGGCAACAAACGGAATGGCTTGACACCGTGAGGAAAAGAAAGCTGGAATTGGATTTCCCACATATCTCCTACGACGAATCAACATGAATTGACGAACCTTCCCAAAAGCTAGCTCGTACGATGTTATTTCACTACAGCGCCCGACGCGCCTTAATCCAGGAAGCACGGATAACGAAACCCCCTGGCTCGAGGTGCCTAAGAGGTCGTCGGGTGCGAGATACACTTTGCGAAGAGGTCCGCGACATCAACGCTACTATTGACAGGGATCACCGCAAGCAAGCGACCCAGGACGTATCCTGAATCCACAAAACAAAACAAAATTATCCCAGTGCGACCCTGCCTAGGAGTTGGAGCATTTAGGAAAGCAACATCTACATCTACACCGACAGCTACAGTTACATCTACACCTGCATCTACATCTACATCAACATCAACAGCGAGACTGACATATACATCTACATATGCAGCTACATCTACACCTACATCTACATCTACAGATACATCTACACCTACATCCACAGTTACACCTGCACCTACACCTACATATCCATCTACATCTACAAGTTCGCATCTACACCTACATCTACATCTACATCTACAGCTACATCTACAGTTTGCGTTGCTGTTATTATATGCTATGCTATGCTATGCTATGCTATGCTATGCTGCGCTATGCTATGCTATGGTATGCTGCGCTATGCTGCGCTATGCTGCGCTATGCTATGCTAGGGTACGCTCGACTGCGCTGTGTTATGCTAGGCTATGCTATGCTATGCTGTGCTATGATATGCTATGTTATGCTATGCTGTGCTGCGCTAAGCTATGCCACGCTGCGCTATGCTGTGCTATGCTAGGCTATGCTATGATATGCTAAGCTGCGCACTGCTATGCTATGCTGCGCTGCGCTATGCTATGCTATGCTGTGCTATGCTATGCGGTGCTGCGCTGTGCTGCGCTGCGCTAAGCTAAGGTAAGCTAAGCTATGCTAAGCTAAGCTAAGCTGAGCTAAGCTAGGTTAGGCTAAGCTAAGCTAAGCTAAGATGAGGTAAGCTAGGTTAGGCTAAGCTAAGCTAAGCTAAGATGAGGTAAGCTAAGCTAAGCTAAGCTAAGCTTAGCTTAGCTTAGCTAAGCTGGGTGAACCCAGGGGGCGTAACTGGGGGAACCGCGGGGCGGATCCTGGAGGAACCGCCCGGGGCGCATTACACTGCCCGGCCCCTTTAAGCCAAGAGAGTAAGAACCCTTCTGGGCAGAGCCTAGGGAGGGAACAAAAAAAACTTATCATTACGTGAGTTTGCATACATGAGCCCTGCCATTGCCCAAACGCGCGAGCCGCGGATGCATCCGAGGCGACCGAAACAGAAAGCCCCCCATTCCCTTGGATCGGAACATGCACACCAAACGAGAACCCGAAATCCTCCCATATGGCCTTGATCACAAGGCCAGTCCTTCCAACTGTCAAGATGCCGTAATAATCTGCCCCCCGCTAATCAATGCTACAGTGGACTGCAGTGTTGATTGCGCATTGAGAGCACATGCTCCGAGCGCAGCTACGATGCCCGTCGCACTCATGCGTGCGATCGGACATTTTGCCCAATCGGCGTCGACGGCGGAAAGAACCCTGAAATCAAGCAGGGGTTCCTCTTGAGATGCCCGCGCAATCTCTTGACTAAGGCCATGCGCGATGGAGCTATGGCGCTGCAATTTCCCAGTCAAGGACTAGACCGCCTCGACTGCACAATCTTGCGCCACGTAAGCCTCTCGCATCACGCTGGGCCGATGCGCTCGAACGCATGCCCGGTCCAAGACGAGCTCGTTCAAGGCCTCGTCAACGCCCTTCCGCGGTGCTGGGGCGTCGACCCGGGCACCCGGGCACCCGGGCGTGCGGCGAAAATCGGCGGCAAACCTAACCTAACCATATGAATCCGCTAGGACCCCTACAGAGGCAAGCTCTGATTGGGGAAAGATACACGTGAAATGCGGATGTGATCCCAGCGCAACATTTGAAATGTTCAGCCACAACGTTTGCGGACGCACGAAGATTGCAACATGCGATGCTTCAGACCCAACCAGATGCAGGTGTGAGTACCGTCGTGGTGAAAATCGCCTCAAGTGACTCTCCTCATGGGGCCTTGGGTGGAGCTGTCTGTGGGGCCACGAAGCGCGGGAAACATCTGAGGGGACGGGCGGGGGCGCTGGGACATTGGGTGGAGCTCCCTGTGGGGCCATGAACCGTGTGAGTGGTGTGCCGGAACGGAACAAAATACAAAACAAAACAACCAACAAAACGCATGCGCACGTCGCTATGAGAGCCTTCGGTGGAGTGCCGAATGGGGCCACGAAACGTGAGAGGGATGTGCTAAAATGGGTGGCGGGCACGCGTGCGGGGAGTGCCGCGAAAGCCTTCGGCGAAGCTCCTCGAGGGGCCGCGAAACGCGCGGGGTGTGCCGACATGGGTGGCGGGGACGCATGCGGACGGCACCACGAGGGGCCCTGGGTGGAGCTCCCTATGGGGCCACGGAACGTGTGAGGGGTGTGCCGGAAGAAGTGGCAGGGATGCATGTGGGCGGCACCATTGGCGTCCTGGGTGGAGCCACCGTGTGGGGCAACGAAACATGCGCGAGGCGTGTCGGAATGAGTGGCGGGGACGCATGCGGACTGAACTGCTGATGGGGCCACGGAACCTGCGAGGGGTGTACCAAAATGGGCAGCGGGGACGCATGCGAACAGCACCATTTTGGCCTTGGATGGAGCTCCCTATGGGGCCACGCAACGTGTCAGGGGCGTGCGGAAATGTGTGGCGGGGACGCACCGGTTAGGCCTTCGGTGGAGCTCCCACTGGGGCCACAAACCATGTGAGAGATGTGCCAAACCCCAGTGTGTGGCGGGGACGAATGCGGACGGCCCCATACGGGCCTTAAGTGGAGCTCCCAACGGGGCCACAAAACGTGTAAGGGGTGTACCGAAGTTGGTGGCGGGGACGCATGCGGGCGGCACCATGTGGGCCTCGGGTGGAGCTACGCACGGAGCCACAAAGGGCGTGAGCGGTGTGCCGAAATTGGTGGCGGGCACGCATGCGGGCGGGGCGGCGCCACTGGGACCTTCGTTGGAGCTACCTATGGGGCCACGAAACGTGCAAATAGTGTGCCGACATGGGTGGCGGGGACGCATGCGGGCGGCACTGTTTGGACCTCTGGTGGAGCTCCCCATGGAGCCACGAAACGCGTGAGGGGTATGCCGAAATGTGTGGCGGGGACGCATGCGGGCGGCACCGTTGGCGCCTCGGTTGCCCCAGGGCCACGAAACGTTCGAGGGGCGTGTCGAAATGAGTGACGGGGACGCGTGTGGACGGAACCATTGATGGGGCCACGAACCGTGCGAGGGGTGTGTGCTGACATGGGTGGCGGGGACGCATGCGAACAATACCATTTGGGCCTTGGGTGGAGCTCTCACTGGTGCAACGAAACATGTGAAGGGTGTGCTGGCATTTGTGGCGGGGACGCTTGCGGACGGCATCACTGGGGCCTTGGGTGGAGGTCCCAATGGGGCCACAAAACGTGTGAGGGGCGTGCCGAGATCGGTGGCGGGGACGCGTGCGGGCGGCACCGGTTGGGCCTTGGGTGGAGCTCCCTACGGGGCCACGAAACGTGAGGGGGTACCTAAATTTGCGCGGCGGGTGGATGTACCAACGTGGGAGGAGGGGGGAGGGGGACGAGGAGGAGGAGACGCGGGGAGGTGTCTCCTCAAAACTGACGAACCAAGACCACGGGGTGGTTGGTAACGCATGCAAAGAGCAGAAAGCTCTCACATCGTGAGCACTGGAAAGCTGGACTGGCATGTCGAAGAGATATCAAATCTCTACACCCCAGCCACGAGATCCACCCCCCCTAAGCCCAGACCCCTGGCGCCATGAATTCATTCAGAACGTCGACCCGAAGAGGTCTCGACCCACTCCGCTGGACCCGCTCTTCATCCTGAGCCGTTGTTTGACAGTCACGAGGCCCCAATGGCCGAACATATAGATATAGACACCTTCCGTCGCAATTTTCTCATGACCCGAGACTATCGGCGACACGAAAGAGTGACTCCCTGGGCAAGAGTGACCTTTGGTGCGCCGCTCTTTGTGGGCAGCGAGGGGACCAAACAGGAGCACGCAAGACGCTACTCTCACATCGCGTTCGGCAATCGAAGGGCCCCACTGGGCCCCCACCAAAGGTCACTGCGGCGAAAGGTCACTCTTACCCAGACCCCCGACGTCGAATTTGGTCACAACGTCGAACCCCAGAGTTCTGGGCCCCTTTCCCCGGACCGTTGTTTCATCCTGAGTCGTTTTGCTGACGGCCCCGAGGCCCGGTGAAGGTCCCTGGAGGCTGAAGACAGCGAGAAACCTTCCGGCGTGATTCTTGCACAACGCGAGGGGGTCGATTTGATTGACCCCAAAGGGGGTCCCGCTGGAAAGGGGTGGTGGAATGGGTACGGAGCAATCGGATTACAAATGTATGGTGCCGGGGAATGTTATTGCATCGTATTGCGACTATAACGCTGCACGCGGAAATCCGGCAATACATTCTTGCGCACCAGAATGTTCTGCACGCCCCACAGCTACTGCAGCCCCACAAGTCTGCTGCACCAAATCGAGGCACCGCCCCCTTTGTCGCTGGACCCTCTTTATTCGAGGGGCAACGACAGGGGAGACTGGCATGGGGGGGGGGTGCATCGACCTGGAATCGGCGATACATCGCTGAAGGGGCCCCAGGACACACAAATAAATACACACAAATAAAAATATTCCGCATATTTTCCCATATTTCCTGGGTTTTTGTCTTCCCCCCAATCCCCATATTTTCCTATATTTTCCTGGGAGTCGACGATTAATTGTGTCTGTGTGTTTTTTTCCCTCCTGAATCGCCGATAGATCGGCGATAGGCCCCCGATTGTGAATCCGCAGCTTCCCGTGCAGGCTGGGGATCTCGGGCCCCCGTCGGCGATTATTGGGCGACGGGCGGTCGATGCAGCCCCCCCCTAGGCCTGTCCCCCCCGATAGTTGCCCCCGACTGTTGGGCCAACCAGAGTCCGGGTTTAAGTCGGGCCTGTCCCCCTACCGGGGGATTTCCGACGAAACCAAAAAATACCCCACAAAAATGCACAACAAAATGGTCCAAAAATAGTCTGGGGGCTATTTTCTGAGCACTGGTTGGCCTTTTGCGGGGCATGTTTGCGGTATGTTTCATTTCTCGTCGAAAATCCCCCTGTAGGGGGGACACGCCCGACGCAAGTCCAGGTTCGGGTCGGGCGAAAGGGGGGGATAGCAAAGGGGGGCTTGAGAATCAGCTCACGCAGCTGACTTTCCCGGCGCCTCCCGGCGCCGGGAGGCGGCCATGCATCGAGGAATGGGCCCCTCGGCGAGGCCGAAACCAGCTGCATGCAGCAAATTTCGTACCCCCCCCTTTCCCAATCCCCCCCTTTCGCCCGGCCCGTATCGGGGAGACGTAAGACCCGGGTACGGGGGACTCGGAAATCCCCGACAAGGTCGTCAAAAAATGACGAGGCCGAGCCTGCATTTTGACGAGGCCTCCCGCTGCAGACATCCCACAAAACTCCCTCGTCAAAATCCGAGTCGCGGTCGTCAAAAAACGATGGCGAACCCGAGTCCCGGCAAACCCGGGTCTTACGCTCCCCCGACCGTAGGGGGGCACGCCCGACACAAGCCCAGGTGCGCCCGGCCGACCTGGGAGCGAGCACCAACCCCCCCGGGCGCCGGCGGGGGAGAGGCCTCTGCTCGGCGGGCCGGGGCGCCGCCTCCTCGAGGAGGCTCGAGGGTCGAGGCTCGAGGGTCGAGGGTCGAGGATCGAGGGTCGAGGCTCGAGGGTCGAGGATCGAGAGTCGAGGATCGAGGGTCGAGGATGGAGGGTCGAGGGTCGAGGATCGAGGGTCGAGGGTCGAGGGTCGAGGGTCGAGGGTCGAGGGTCGAGGGTCGAGGGTCGAGGGTCGAGGGTCGAGGATGGAGGATCGAGGGTCGAGGATCGAGGGTCGAGGGTCGAGGGTCGAGGATGGAGGGTCGAGGATCGAGCATCGAGGATCGCGGATCGGAGGATCTTGGCCGCCCCCGGGCCTCCGGGCCTCCCGCCGCTCCCCTGGCCGCCGCCCCAGGCGCCGCCATGTGCCGCCGCCGCCTCGGGGGCGACGGCCGGCGAGGTCGGCGGGGCACCCGGGGAGAGCCCGCGCGGCAGGGCGCCGCGGCATGCGCCCGCCCGTGCCACGGCGGCTCGAGCCGAGGCGGCTGCACGAGGACGCACTGGCTGTTCGAGGCCCTCACGAGCGTCGTGGGGGTGGGAGGAGGAGGGGGAGGAGGAGGAGGAGGAGGAGGAGGAGAGAGGAGAGGAGGAGGAGGAGGAGGAGGGGGGGAGGAGGGGGAGGGGGAGGAGGAGGAGGAGAGGAGGAGGAGGAGGAGGAGGAGGAGGAGGAGGAGGAGGAGGAGGAGGAGGAGGAGGAGGAGGAGGAGGAGGAGGAGGAGGGGGATAGGAGGGGGAGGGGGAGGGGGAGGAGGAGGAGGAGGAGGAGGAGGAGGAGGAGGAGGAGGAGGAGTAGGAGGAGGAGGAGGAGGAGGAGGAGGAAGAGGAGGAGGAGGAGGAAGAGGAGGAGGAGGAGGGCAGGAGGAGGAGGAGGAGGCGGAGGAAGGAGGAGGAGGAGGAGGAGGAGGAGGGAGGAGGAGGGGAGGGACGGGAGGGGCGCCAATAACGTAGCGAGTCCCCCCCCCCCCCGCCAGGACTGTGGTGCCCGACGCACTGCGGCAGTGCTGGGGACGTACTGAAGAGGGGACGTCACGTTGTGGGGGGGGGAGGGGGGGGGAAGGGAGGGGAGCATAACGCGCGTTATGGCCCAGAGGGTGAAAAAACACTCTGCGGACGCATAGGTCAGGGGTTGCTAAAGGTAACCCCGGCCCAGCCTGGCTGTTCGCTAAATGTTGGAGCTCCTGCAGTGGGGCCCTCTGTGCCTTCGAAATCCCGCGGGCCCCTTGGACCAGGGGCATATCTACAAAGACCCGAAGCTTTCCTCCATTCTTCTCCGAAAACAGCGCTGAAGGAAACAGAGAAAAACAGATCCAGAAGCCACATCTGCGCGCTCACGCCTCCTACTCCTCCGCGTCTTCGTCGTCGTCCTCCTTGTCCTCCTGCTCCTCCTGCTCCTGCTGCTCCCCCTGATGCTCCTGCTCCTCCTCCTCCTCCTCCTCCTCCTCCTCCTCCTCGGCCTACTGCTGCTCCTCCTCCTGAACCCTCCTCCTCCTCCTCATCATCACTGCACCGACCTTGCAGATGTGCTCCAGCGGATCTTTTAATGGATTTCTGGCAATGCAAAACCCCGAAACGGCGAGCGAAAAACGAAGTGGATTTCTCGTGGATGTTTGTGTTGTCTTCATCCCTGGCCGAGAAAAATCCGCACGAAATTCACATCGAAATCCGGAACAAAATTATTCTGGACACTCCGGGCCCATCCGATTGATTACCGAACGAAATACGCACTGCGATGTTGGCGCCATGACTCCTCATCCTCCTTGGGCCAATGGCACTTCCAGCACACCCGAGAAGACGACCACTCCAGCCGCCAGGCGAGCGGCGAGGAGAAAAGGGCGACGAGAAGGTAAAACGAGGACGAAATCGAGAAGCAAGGCCAGACTTGAATATAATCCTGATGAAAAACCCAACCACATGCAGGTGTGAATACCGCGCTATGGCACCAGATTCGGTGGAGCTCCCTGTAGGGCCGCGAAATCTGTGATGGGTGTGCAGAACTGGGTGGGGATCCGCACGCGAGCCCTGCCTTTAGGGCCTTAGGTGAAACCCCCATGTGGGGTCGCGAAAAAATTGTTGTGAGAGAGGTGTAGAAATGTTTGAGACAGGTTAGAAATTGGCGGGGAACCGCATGCAACACTGGCGTTGGGGCTTTCGTTGGAGCCCCCATATGGGGCCACGACACGTTTGAGGGGTGTGGCTAAGTGCGCGGGGAGCCGCATGTGAACTTTGCCACTGGGGCCTTCGGTGGAGCTCCCTGTCGCGAAATGTGCGACGGGGATGACGAAGTGGGCGGGGAGCCGCATGCGAACTGTACCACTGGGAACTTAGGTGGAGCCCCCATGTGGGGCCGCGAAGCGTGTGAGGGGTGTCTCGACTTGGGCGGGGAACCGCATGCGAGCTTTGCCGTTGGGGCCTTCGATGGAGCTACCTATGAGGCCGCGAAACATGTGAGGGGTGTGCCATGGGCGGGGAACGGCGCGCGAACTTTGCAACTGGGACCTTCGGTGGAACTCCCGGTGGGGTCGCGACAATGTGAGGGGTGTGCAGACATGCGAATTTTGCCACTGAAGCCTTCGGTGGAGCCCCCTATGGGGCCACGAAACGTGTGAGGGGTGTGTCAAATTGGACTGGGAACCACATGCATTGCCACTGGGACCTTCGGTGGAACTCACTGTGGGGCAGCGAGCAAGTGGACGGAGAAGCGCATGCGAACTTTGCCAGCGGGACCTTCAATGGAACTCACGATGGGGCCGCGAAACATGTGAGGGATGTACCGAAATGGGGGAACCGCATGGTAGCTTTGCCTCTGGCACCTTCGGTGGAGCTCCCTATGGGGCCACGAAACCTGTGACGGGTGTGCCGAATTGCGGCTGATGCGGAGGGCAGAGGCAAGGATGAGAGGAGGGAGGGGGAGGGAGGTGAGGTAACGCGGGTCGCTGTCTCTTCGAAACGATGGTCCAACAGCACAGAATGGCTTGGAACAACCTCCTTGCCGCCCCATCCTGCCTCTGTCATGCTTTTTACGCCCAATGCGTCATGAGTGCCAGTCACTGCGAAGCCCGCTCAAGAAAGATTACGCTCAGCCGATCGCCACGTCCAAAAGAAACGGCATAGGCGTAAACTTGTGGCGCGCCGTGCGGAGCTCTTGGACCCCCCTCCCCGGCGCGCGGAGCGCGCCAGGGGCGCCGCCGGAGCAGCCGCCTGGGGGGGGGGCCCAGCGCAGATCCAGGACACCCGAGCGGAGCGCCAAAAAGTGTATGTATGTGCAAGATTGTGATTGCTCTTTGTCGAGCTCCGCCGATCGCCGGATCCAGGCGACCGCCCAAGACAGCCCAAGACGCCTCCAAGAGGCCTTCTAGAGAGCTCCCAAGAGGCCCCCGAGAGGGCCCAAAGTCGGGGTTAAAGGACGCAAAGATTTCCCAAGGGGCCCCCAAGAGGGCCTCGCGCGAGAGGGCGCAGCGGCCGTGCGCGGGGGCCTGCGCAGGCCGCCCAGTGCGCGGCACGCCGCGGTTGGACGCGGGGGGCGCTCCCGCGCGCGCGCCCTCCCGCGGGCAGCCTAGAGGCGCCAACGCCTCGGCACGGCCTGGTGCCTCCTGGTGCCTCGGACCACCGACGCCTACCCCAGCTTTCGTAATAAAGGGAGGGGGTCACAACCCTCCCAGACGAGACGTTTTAGACCCCCCCAGACCATCCACCAAAGGGCGGCCCTTTGCCCAGACCCCCCCGAACCTTCCAGAACGGCTCAAATTAGACTCCCCCCCCTCCGAATGTGACCCCCCCTACTTTATTATGGAATCTGGAGTACCCTGCGCACCCTCCTGCCGATGCCGAGGCATCGCCAGCTCGATGCCTCGGCATCCCCAGGTCGATGCCTCGGCATCGGCCACGCCCAGCTGAGTCCGGCTATGTCCATGGACGCATCCCGCAATGCACTCGTAGGCATACCCATGCAGATGCCTAGGCATCCGAGGCATCGGCACCGCCATGCCGAGGCATGCTACGATGATCGGGGATGGACAGACCCCCCTTTAGTAAAACGTGGTTTAGTGAAAACGACCTGAGGCCCAAACCTGGCGGGCGCAGGTCTGGAAAATAACGGCCACGACACCCTCTCGAGAACCGAAAACGGACAATTTACGTGTCACTGCTGGGGGTTCTGTCCACCCCCGAGATGATGCGTAGGCACCCAGGCCGAGGGACTCACGGTGATGACTGGTAGCAGAGCGAGCGGCCGACCCAACCCATGTCGGTGAAGACGAACCCGTTCCTTCGTCGCTCACCTGGAGACTTAATGTGCCCTGCAAACGACAGGGCCGTTGTTTTACCGGTTCCGTTTTGCCGTTTGTTTGCCGGTTCCGACGCCGTTTGTTTACCGGTTCAGTCGCCGTTGTTTTACCCGTTCCGGCTCCGGCTCCAAGCCTGAAGCCGTTTTTGTTGCCGTTTCCGGTCGCCGTTGTTTTGCCGTTTCCATTTTCGAGGGGCACTTGTTCGGAAACGGTGGAAAAACGACCCTGCCGTTTCCGGGGCCCACTAAGCCTGGGGAACCCCCAGGAGCCGAGAATGCGACGTCCAGAGCAGAACACTCGCCTGCACCCGCGACTGCCCCCTGCAGAGCCTAAGAGGCCCGTCCTGGGCGGGCACCCTCTGACGGATGTCCTCAGACGTCCCCAAGCCACAACAAAAAAAACAAAACAAAAACAAAAAAAACGACAGAAATCTAACAACGAGCCCGAAAAGCCTGAGCCCTCCTGGGACCAGACAGGTCCTTGCATCAGCGTCCCGGTTCAAGACAAGAGAACGCGGCAGAAGCATCAAGTAAGCTGTCGACGGTCGGCGCGGATTGCTTGGAGCTGGCGCTGGACCCTCCTCCCTGGCGCGCGGAGCGCGCCAGGGGCGGCGCTGGAGGCGTCCTCAGGGGGCTCCAGCGCTGATCCAACAAATCCGCGTGGTCCTCCACAAGTCAGTGCTCACGGCGGGGGGCCAACCACCAGAAACCTTCCACAGGGCACCCAACCCTGAGACCCCAGGACGTCCATTGCTTTTTGACGTGGGAGCGTCACGCTTCCCATCGCCAAACCATCGAAACCCGAGAAGCCCAGGGCACCCTGGAGGCGAGCAGGGTGTTTCTTGGCATGGGCCCCCCCTGTCTGCCGCCTTCTGGCCCGGCCGTGGCTTGGACGCGGGTCGGCGACGCGCCCGGGGAGGAAGCGAGCAGGAGCAGGCCCCCTCAAAGGCGGCGGGGCCGCCGATCCAAGAAATCCGCGCGGCCCCTCGGAAGTTTAGGAGTCTGCAACTGTTCTGATCTTCGGCCGACAGTATATTTTAGGTCGGGCAGGTCCTCCTACAGGCAGGTGTTGGAGGAAACCTTGAAAACATAGGCAACACAAGATTCAAACAGGATCCGACATAGTGGAAAGTCGTCCCCTGACTGTGTTTGACTGTTCTTGAATATACCCTCTGCAAGGGGACGTGCCCGACCCAACAATAGATCGTCGGAGATCTAAGCCCTCCTCCTCCTCCTTCCCCCCGAACAGCAAACGATCGGCGAGCGTCGCTGTCCTCGCGTCGGGCAAGCTCCCCAGGCGTAGCTGCTCCCACCGGACCCGTTCCGGCTGGCCCCCGGAGGCCGCCGCAAGGGCAGCCGAGCGCCAGACGTGGACAAAAATCGGACCGTCGGAGATCTGGGACCTCCTCGTCCTCGCGATCCCTCCGCCTCCCTTCGGCGGCGAGCCCAGGAGAGAAGCGAGCAGGAAAAAAGGCCGTCTGAGAAGGCCCCGAAGCCCCCTGGCCTTCCGACAAGGGAAAGCGCAGAAGACCACTCAGAGGGCTGGAGGGTTTTTCTGAGAAGCCGAGCCGCCTTCTGAGAAGGCCTCCTCCCTCTCACTTCCCACCGTCGCTCGCCGCCCATCCTCCTGATCCTCCTCCTCCTCCTCCTCCTCCTCCTCCTCCTCTCCTCCCCCTCCTCCTCCTCCTCCTCCTCCTCCTCCTCCTCCTCCTCCTCCTCCTGCTGCTCCGTCGCAGGGCAAGGCACAGAGAGCGCCGCCGTCCTCGCGCCACGCGAGCGCCCCGAGCTCGGGCGACTCGACGGCGGAGGTAGTCGCCGCGGCGGCGGCGGCGGCGCCGCCGCCTCGCCGCGGGGATCCGAGGGGGCCCAGGGACACACAAATAGGTGGACGGGAATCCCAGGACTCCCAATGTTTCCACACGCGTGTTCCGGAGTCTCGTCGAAAAATGTTTCCACACGCGTGTTCTGGAGTCTCGTCGAGCTCCCCTCCACTTCCAACATTAATGTTGATCCATCTTTTCCTGGGGATCGACGCTCGTTTGTGTCTGCGTTTTTGTTGGAAGAAGAAAAACGGCATGAAAATAAACTGTTGGCGCCCCGCGCGGACTTCTTGGATCTGCGCTGGACCCCTCCCTGGCGCGCAGAGCGCGCCAGGGGCGGCGCCGGAGGCGCCGCCCGGGGGGCCCAGCGCGGATCCAAGAAATGCTTTCTGGGATATGATCGACCCATCCTTGAACGAATTCTGGCCAGAATTTCCAGCCGTGGCCACGAGGGTACCCCAGAGCAATCAAAAAACATACAGAAACTCAAACATCGAACCGCGATCCGCGATCAGGAGACTGTCTGACTGAGCACCCGTGGGGCACGCGCGAGCCATCGTCCCATGACAGTGACAGGGCCTGTTGGGCCATCCTCCGGTGGCCGAGGTGGTGGACCCCCGCGAAGCTTTATAGTACGCCACCCCGAAGGAGAGCCCCTGCCTGTCTGCCGTGTGTCCCAGACGTCGCCCAACCTGGGGAAGAGCAAAAACTGTGGAAGCTTCAAAAAAAGAAACAACGCCATAAACATAACCTTTTGGCGCTCGGCGCGGATTTCTTTGGGTCCGCGCTGGGCCCCCCTCAGACGACCGCCATATCTAAAACGGCATATGCGTAAACTTGTAGCGCTCCGTGCGATTTCTTGGACCTGCGCCGGACCCCCGAGCGCGCCAGGGGCGGCGCCGGAGGCGCCGCCGGGGGGGGCCCGGGCGCCGATCCAGGACATCCGCGCGGAGCGCCGGAAGTTCATGTTTATGCCCTTGCTTCGAGAAACATCGACCAGGAGCTTGGAAATTGGCACCAACATCAGCACAAGGGGGTGCCTCCACATGGGGAAAATGATCCTACATTTCGGTGTTGATGGCAATCTGTCGGTCACCTTGGAGACCAGAATATTACCACCTTCGCCGAGGTCGGGATCGTCCCCCCTCGCTGGAGGCACACCGCCGACCCGTGACCGTAACCTCGTCGACCGTGACCTCGTCGACCGCATGCGGCCAGCCCCATTCCTGGAGCTCGCTCGGCCTGCAGTTCCAGTCGCCGCCAACCACGCGCGGCACCGCCGCGCGGATCAGGCAGCGCCCAAGCTGGCCGAGGATCAGATTCGACCCCCCGCCAGGAACCCTCCTCGGACCGCGCAGGTCACCCAGCGGGCGATGACGCGGTCTCGCGGGAGAGCGGGCCCCTTCGCCGGGTCTCCCATCCCGATGTGGGATCGCACCCCGCTCCCCGCGCCGCTGGAAAGGCCGCCCTCGCCGGTCCGCGCAGACGCGTTGAACGCCACTGTCGAGCCTTCTCGGCGGCAGGCCTGATCCGCCTCCGCCTTGGCGCCCAGCGCCACCCCGACCTCCTGCAGGAAGACCGCGTCGCTGGTCGCGCCCTGCTGCAACCGCTTCATCACGCTTGTCCTGGAGGTCGCGCTGGCCGCGCCCAGCCCCCAGGCATCGCCTTCGCGGCGCGCTCGGTTGAGACGCTGCTTCGTCGCGTTCGACACCCCCCCCCACCTTCGAGCTTCTAGAAGGACGGGGCGGACACTCCTGCCGACTGGTACGACTCCTCAAACTTGCGGCGCCCGCCCCCGTACAACTTGGAGATCGACCCGAAGCAAGCCGCGCCCTCGCGGTCGATCCCGCCACCGCAATCGCCGCCTGGAGCAGCAGGAGCAGCATCATCGGCACGCGCCCCCCCTGCGGGCGCCTCGACGTCGTCCATCTCTTCGCCCACGGGGGGGTGACAATGCTCTCGGCCCCCACCTGCTTGCGCAGCGCGTCGACCTCGGCCTTCACGGCGAGCTTGGCCTGCAAGATGGCCTCCCCGAGCGGCCCTTTGTGCTCGGCACCAAGGGCAGCAAGCGTCACCATTTCCTCCTGAAAGTTGGCGAGGCTGCCTGCATGGGCCGAGTTGGACCCTGGCAGCAGCTCCACCGCCTGGACACGCATGGCCTGCTCGAGCTGAGCCCGCGCGTCGCCCAGCTTCTCGACGGCTTCGGCAGAGGCCAGCTTGGCAGCCCCCAGCGCCTCACGGGCCTCCTGGCCCCGCCCCTCGGCCGCCCCCTGCGCCGCCGCGCGCGCCCGCACCTGCTTGCCGAGGCGCTCCACCTTCCACGGGCAGCCCTGCAATACCTGCGCATGCGTCTTCGGCTTCTCCTCCTTCGGCGGCTCGGGCTTCGCCACAAGCTTGCCATTGCCGGCCGCCGACAGTTCCACGCCGAAGGCCGCCAGCTGCAACGCGATGTCCGCCACCGACAGGCCGCCGCCTGCAGCCTTGGCGCCTCCAGCGGCAACTGCTGACTGCTCGGCCGCCACCTCCGCTGGCTTGGGTTTACTCCCTCCAGCGCCAGCGCTTGCCTTGGGCCCACTCGGTTTCGGCCCTGCGCCGCGCGCGGGGGGGGCCTTGGCCTCCCCCGCCGCGGCTGCCAGCGCCTTCTGGCGCCAGGACAAAGGGGTCCCCTGCGCCGCAGCCGCGGCACCCCAACCGGGTGGCCCTGTTACTGCTGATCCCGCAGCGCCCGCGGCCCCAGTGCGGCTTGCGAAGCCCTGGCAAGACACCAGCGGCGCGTTGCGGCGGCCCTCCGCGCTGCCCGAGCGTAGGCTGCTTGCACACCACCTGCCAGGGCGCGGTGCCCTCGCCGCACTCGGCCCACGAGACACGCCGCGGTGGGCGCGCGCCCCCGAGCGACGGGGCGGCGGGGCCCTCGCTCGGTGCCACGGGAGCCAAGAAAGCAGTGGGGAAGTGGGAATGGTTGGGAACTTGTCCCCAGCAAGGGAAGCACCTTGCCATGCCCGTGCGTACAAAAGACCCCCCCACCCTGGAGAGCCCAGCACGCCTCCCCTCCTCCTCCTCCACCTCCTCCTCCTCCACCTCCTCTTCTTCATAGTAGTAGTAGTAGTAGTAGTAGTAGTAGTATAGTAGTAGTAGTAGTAGTAGTAGTAGTAGTAGTAGTAGTAGTAGTAGTAGTAGTAGTAGTAGTAGTAGTAGTAGTAGTAGTAGTAGTAGTAGTAGTATGCTTGTTCTTATCAGTATTAGTAGTATGCTTATTGATTTTATTATGAGTCGTACTTTTATTTTTCTTGTTATCATAAATGTTAGTACTGTTATTCTTAGTATTAATATTATTATTGGTAGTCTTATGATTATTCGTAATATGATTATTAGTCTTCTTCGTATTAGTATTATTCTCCGTATTCGTAGTATTATTACTATTCTTATTAGTATTGTTATTAGTAGTATTATTCTTATTCTTATCATTAGTATTACTAGTATGTTTCCGATTAATAAGATTCTCCTTTTTCTCATTATTAATTATATTCTTCATTTTCGTATTAGTAGTTTTATTATTCGTCTTCGTAATATTATTCATATTATTGTTAGTAGTATTAGTATTATTATTCTGCTTCGTCATATTAGTATTATTATTCTTCCTCCTCCTCCTCCTTTTCCTCCTCCCCCTCGTCCTCCTCCCCTCCTCCCCACCGCCTCGCCCCCACCCTGGGGACGGGGGAGGGACGGGGTGGAGGAAGGGGGGAGGAGCGGAAGTTGAGCCTGGCCAACCCAGAAGCAACTCGTAACAAACCCTTCACCAGATCCCAAATTAACCCCCTGGTCAAACCCCCTGGATGTTTCTGCTGCGGCGCAGCTGCAACTCTGCAGCTGACGCCTGGGCCAATCAACGGGACGACGAAGGGAAGGAGGAACGAGAACAGCGGCAGGAGGAGCACGACGAGAAGGAAGAAGAATTCAGTGCATTTGCAGCGGCACTTCCGGCACGCTCGCAAGGAGAATTCTGGCAAGAACGCTGGCTGCTCGAACTGCGCCAGAAGCGAGCCCGCACGCCCGGACTGGACCTCCCGAACTCGATTTGAACTCCACCTGCTGTCGGGCGCGAGCCCGAACCCTCTGCCACCGCCCTGAGGGAGCTTCAAGGGAGGCAGCTGCCAACACCGCTCGGAAAGTGAAGCTGTCACAATGACAGAGCCGGCACGCTCGCAGTGCGCCTAGTGCCGGCAACGCTGGCACCGCGATGTGCCCCGAGAGCGAACCGGCACCCTCGCTGTCCTCTTCCTGCAAGCAGCGCTGGCAACGCTATGTGCGCCGAGAGCGAGTCGGCACCCTCGGAGCGAGCTTCATGCCGGCAACGCTGGCAACGCGATGTGCACGGAGAACGAGCCGGCTTGCTCGGTATATATATCTATATATATATATATATATATACTTCCTGCCGGCAACGCTGGCAACGCGACGTGCGCCCGTAGCGCGCTGGAACCCTCGGAGTGAGCTCTCTGGCTCGAGCCAATACGCTCGAGAGGCTCGCGGAAGGTCCGAGGATAGGACGCGGGAACCCAGCAGAGGGCACCTGTAGTTAGGGAGCCGTCAGTAGGACACCCTCTGGGCATGCCAAGCTAGGGAATGACGAAAGAAGAAACTCCAGAAGAAGGAAGCGAATCAATATGACAACGACCAGGACGAGGAGGAACATCGGGACAGAGATTCTACACGATTGCGTCCAATGGAGTGTGTTACATCCACACGCTTGCGTTCAATGGAAAACAGTGAATCAATGATGCGATTGCGCAGACTTCCCTGGAACAACGGACCTGGCCAACCCTCCCGGCCAAGCCCCAAGAATATGGCCAACCATCCACGCCCAATCCCCTCCAGCCAATCCCCTGGTCAGGGCAATCCTTTCATATGCTCTCCAAAAGATAATAATCCAAATTTGCCCCTGAGCCGTGGATGGCGCCGGAGGCGCCGCCAGCATCTCGTGGGCGTCGGGCTCATGGTTCTCCCACGGGGCGTCAGACAAGGTCAGTTTACTGGGAAGTGCAATGTTTGTTCGGATCCCCTATCACTCCTCCTCCTGCTCTCCTCCTCCTCCTCCTCCTCTTCCTCTCCCTCCTCCTCCTCCTCCTCCTCCTCCTCCTCCCCAACCTCCTCCCTCCTCATCCCTTTCCTCCACCTCCTACTCCTTCTCCACCTCCTCCTCCCGTTTCCCCTCCTCCCTCCTCGGCCCAGAGTTTCTTTTACGATCCACTGCTCATCCTCTGCTCTCCTCGCGCCTGGTTTTCGGGTCAGGACTCGAGCCTCCTGCAGCCGCTTGGGACGACCTCCGGGCACCCCTGGGCACTCCTGCCGAGACGCACCCGCTGGAGACCACCCTGGGCCTCGAAGCCGAACGGCGCACCTGTGCTCCCTCGCCGATCCGCGACACTCGGGGCCCCCAAAAAAACCGCGTGGTGACCGCGGAATGCCCCCCGACCTCACCGCGCGGCCCGCCACCGCCCAGACGTGGTACCCCCGGGGCCCCCCAGTCGCCCGAGGCGTCCCCGGAGCACGGCGCACGACTCCCCCCAAAAAACAATGCGGTGCCGCCGAATCCCCGCGGACTCACCGCGCGGCGTGGCCACGCCTGCTTGGGTGAGGGGCAACGATAGGGGGGGGGGGCGTTGACCTAAGGAACCCTAAATAATGAACGAGGCCCCTATTTTCCACAAGTTAAACTTCGATTTCCGATCGAAAACATCAGGAAAATCCAAGGCAAACTGCGAAACAATTAAGGAACACGGAGCCCCTCCCCAACGGAAAGGGTTCCTTCTTCAGGGCCCCGACTGTAGGGGGAGGGGGGCATACACTGAGGGTCCCAACCTGAGGAACGAAAAAAAAGGAGTGAAGCCTCTGAGTTTCCAAGCAGGCCCGTGGAGGCCGAAGGAACGGCCGAGCCCCTTTTCGGGCGGCGTTCCGCCACGATCTGCTTCTGCGATTCGACCCCCGCCCCCTCCGCCACACCACCAAGGAATGCCCGCCCCGTCTTCCCCGACGGCGCCAAAATCGAACGCAAAAGTGCAGCTTGCGAACAACGCGCTGGGAACGCACAGGCGCTGTAAGGGGGGAGAAGGAGGAGGAGGAGAAGGACGAGGAGGAGGAGGAGGAGAAGGAGGCGGAGGAGGAGGGAGGAGGGAGGAAGGGGGGGGACCATCGACCTGGCATCGGCGGTACAGCGACGACAGGGGTCCGCTGGCAGGTCCGCACCTTCCTGGGCAGGGCGGGACTGTCAGACCTCTGTTGGCGATCACTGGACGATTGGCGGTCGACGCATCCCCCCCATTATGCCCATCCATCTCCACCGCCGCCCCTGATTTGGGTCGGGCATGTCCTCCGACAGGCGGACTTTGAGCGAAAAAGGTTCGAATGGCAGTCGAACGCAGACAGCAGAGCACGAGACGTCGCCGCCATGCTCTTCCCGCTTCTCTTGAGCACCCCTCCTGCACGTAGGAAAAAATACGCCCAAACTGACCCCGCCGCTGCCCCTGGCTGGGGGCCCCTGGGGCGCGGGAGGGAGGCAGGCCCCCCGTCGCCCCCGAGGCCCCCGGGGAGGCCTGCCGCAGCCTCCGGGCACGGCGGCGCTGCACCCACGGCGCCCAGCGTCGCGGAGGACTCGTCGGGGGGGTCTCGTCGTCGTCGTCGTCGGCGTCGTCGACTTGATCGTCGTCGTCATCTTGGTCGTCAGACGTCATCGCCGCCGCCGCCGCCGCCGTCGTCGTCGCCGCCGTCGTCGTGGCAGTCGTACCCCCCCCCCTTCTCCACCACCTCCTGCTCCGCCACCTGCCCCAACTCGTCGTGCCCTCCTCTTGTTCAATTTCGCCCTTTTCTCCGCCGTCATCATCAGAATCGTCAACATCGTCGCATAATCACCATCAGCATCGCCATATCTGTGATTACCATCAACACCACCATCATCAGCATCATCGCCTCGGGGGCGGGATGTCCGCATCGGCGTTCAGTTCAATGAATATCTCACCTCGGTGCCGCGCGAACTCGTTTGATCAATTGCCAGCATGATGGAATGTAGCCCCGTCTCACGATGAGGAAATCACTTGAAATTTCCAACCATTTTGAGACCTGGAAGCAAAACGCTTGTTTTCCCTCGCGGCGCAGCAGAGGCATCTCATTCGCGCGTGGAGCAACTCTGGGCTGCGGACTTGCGAATTGCACAACACGGAACAAAAAGGGGAGGGGGCAGAAGAGGGCGGCCGCGGAGGGATATGGGGGGGCACTCTCACGCTGCGGCGCCGCGGGGAGCGCGCGGGGCGGCTAGGCTGCGGGGCAGCACCTGTAAGGGCAGCTAGTATCCGACATATGCCCGTATCGGATCTGACTTCAAAAAAAACTATTGTAGAAATACAGATCGACAAACATCTGGAAAGGCGTTGGCAAAAACTCCCCCATCGTTTCGATCACTTTTCAGCAATGGGCCGGGGAACTCCAGAGCTACCCCCGCGCGTGCTATCCAGACAGGGTCCACTTCGCATCCGCCGCCGCGCCTGCTCCACACCGGCGCAATGAAATGCCAGTCAACTGTTTAACACGGCTTTTGCAGTATTCTAACAGCCACACACACACGAACAGCGCGCCGCCGCGTGCCCCCCCCCCTCTCCCCCGACAGACCTGCTCCTCTCAGGAAGCATCGGAGCCGCGCTGGACCGGCCGCGACCCCTCGCAAAATGCCATGGGCCTGCGCTCTGGACAGCACGATGGCCCAAGATGCCTCAATGACGGCCCCAGGCGGCCTTGAAGTCGGCCCAGTATGGCCTCTGGGTGGACCACGCAGACGTCCAAACGGCCCAAAACAAACACAGGACCCGCAAGGCCCCTCCCTGGGCGCCTCGAACCCCCCTCCCCCAAGCCCCAGGCGCCCCGAAGCCTCCTCACCCGCGACTCCAGGCCCGCCCGCCCGCCGAGGTGATGAAGACCGCCTGTCGCTCCATGTACGTATGTGGATTTTTTGGTCTGAAGGATGTCGCGCATGAATCTTCTCCATACCGGAGCAGAAACAAATGCCCACCTGAGTGGCAGTTTTTCCACCGGCTGGAGGGGCCCCCAGGCCCCTGCGGGGGCCCAAACGCACCAGCTAGTTATTCGAGTTGCGTCCAGCCGCAGCGACGAGGCGGGGCCCTGAATGCCAAAAACCATCGAACATCGATCTTCGAGGCCCGAAGTTCGAACCGTCCGGGCGGCAACGGGGCCGAGGAGAGAAAACGCAGGTAGGAAGAGGCAGAGATGGCCGAGGAGGGAAGAGGCATGAAGGAATTGTCCGTTGAAGCGGATTCCGCTCAGACGGCGATCGACACGCGCAAAAACAGCCAAGCCCGGCAGACCCCAGGCGCAAATGCAAGATCGAGGGGCGTTTCCCCGCGAGACCTGCACAGCGCGAAACAACCACAAAGCGAGTCGAACAGCTTCCAGAATGCCCCGCGCGGCAAACGCAGCACGGGAGGCGACCTTCGCACGAAAGACGCGCGCTTTCACGCACGCAACACATGTCTTCTGACTTCGACCGCGGAAGGGGGAACGGGGCTGAATGCGCGAGCATCGCGTCGCACGATGAGCTGGCTACAAAAGCAAACGACATCAGGCCGCACGGATGCCTTGCGGCTCGTTTGGCTTACACCTAGACTCCAGAACCTGGCGGCGGCGCGGGGCAGCGTCGCGGACGCGCCCAGGGGCGGGGCCAGCAGCCGCAGCGCGGGCAAGGCCCAGCAAGCGGGGGCGCGGGCGCAGCGGGCGGCAGGCGGACCAGGGCGCCCGGGCGGGAGGCGCAGGGAGGCCGCAGCAGAGGCGCGCGGCGGAGGGCCGAGCAGGCCAGCGGGGCACAGCAGGCGCCGGGGCAGCCGCCAGGAGGCAAGCCAGCAGGGCCGAGCGGGGCGGGCGGCAGAGCGGCGGAGCGCCACAGGCCGGGCGGCGCAGGCCGTGCAGAGGCGAGGCGGCACAAGGAAGAAGAGAAGCAAGCGCACGCATCGCGCCCAGGGACATGGCAGCGCCCAGCGCACGTGGAGCTCGGGCGCGGGCCCCAGTCGGAAGGGAAGCAACAGTCGGGGGCGCGCCGAAACGGCGGCGCCCCGCAGGCGAGGCAGCAGGCGATGCATGCAGGGGCGGCGGCCAACCTGCCGAGCCCGGGGTCGGGCGCGGCGGGGCTCTGGGCGCCGGCGCGCAACGGCGACCGGCGGCGGGCGAGGCGGGCGCTGCGCCGCGAAGAAGCGGCGCCAACGCGGGGTGGGGGGGGCGGCCCGCGGTCAGCGCGAACACGGCGCGCGGGCAGAGACCCTCAGACGCGCGGGCCGCAACTCCCGGGCGGGCTGCCGCAACGACGCGCAGGGGGAGGGAGGGAGGACCCTGCAAGCCAGACGGGCAGTGGCCAGTCAGCCGCCCGCCAGGGCGGGGCACGCCAGGGCGCGCCGCCCGGGGGGGGCACGGCGCGCCCGCGGGAGAGCACTTGGAGGGCGCCCACCTGGCGCGCGGGCAGGCGGGGCGGAGGAGCGAAACGCACTGGTTCACAGACAAGTCTACCAGAGCCGCGGGGCAGCTCCCGGGGCAGAAAGAAAGCCCCTCGCGGCGGTCGCAGCACAGGCGGGGCGACGACGCGCCCTGCGGGCCCATGAACAACGCCACGGCGTCGTCGATGCAAGCCGGGCATCGGCCAGCGGCCGCGCAGGCGAGCCACCCTGCAGCAGCGGCGCACGAGCGGCCCGCGGCAGCTCATACTGGCGGAGGAGATGTCGGAGGAAGGTGGCGTCGCGCAAGCTGGGGCCACGGGCGCCACCTCCACGCCGAGCGCAGAATCCACGGCAGGCCGCCCCAGTTCCACGCCCCTCTCAGCCGCGCCCCCCCCACGCAGGCCACGAGGGCCCCCCTCGAGTTCAGCGCGTCGAGCAAGGCACGAATTCGGAAGTCCCCGGGGCGCGCCCGCCCCTGCCCTGCTTCATGCAATCCGCGGCGAACGGGCCCCATTGGACGCGGGCGTCTGGCGGCGACGCCCAGGCGCCCTTCGCGAGCCAGCGCCGGAACTGCAGGCGGCGCCAGGGCCGCCCGCGGCCGTCGTCGCAAGGGGGACTGCGAGGGGCCTCGGGCGCGGGCAGAAGGTTCGCGCGCGGATGCGCTTTCGCGGCGACCCAGTCGTCGGCTTGGCCCGCCGCCGCGGAGGGCCGCGGGGGCGGGCGCCACGCGCCAACCAGACCACTGGCGGGCAGGACACCGGCGGGGTCGTCGGAAAGGCCGGCGGACACGGCGCGGGGGGGGGCGCTGGGGAAGGCGTCGGAGAGGAAGCCTCGAGAGGCGCCATCGCGGAGGGTGCCGAGCGGGGCGTCGCCAGGAGGGGCGCCGGAAGGGGCGGGGGGCCAGGCGTCGGCAGCGGCGTCGGGTAGGGCGCCGGGCCGAGACGCGTCGGGCCCGGCATCGTCTTCGCCCACTTGGCCCACCCAGCATGGCCCAGGGACTGTGGCGCAGGAGAGGCGAGCCTCCGCCCGCGCGCCGCGCAATGGCCCGCCCCGCGCGCCAGTCGCGCCCATTGCGCCCTGGCGTCGGGGGCCGCAGAATGGCGAAACGACCCCTGGCAGCCAAACGGCGGGCCGCCAGCGCATCGGGCTCGACGACGTCCAATCCGCCACCGTCAAGCTTGGCACCCTGCTCGGCCTCGAACACCTGGCCCGCGCCGCCTCCGACCGCGCTGCCACTTCCAGGGCCGGCTGCCACTGCCCCTTCTCGCGCGCGCTGATCGGGGCAGCCGATGAGGGTGGGCTCCAGCTTCGCCTCCAGCGTCGCAGGACCAGCAAGGCCGCGGCGGCGGCCCAAGCCGAATCGCAGGGAGCAGTGGCGGGGCTGCCGCCCGCCGACGCCGCCGCCTTCGCCAGCGCTGCGCCGAAAGGCAGCGGGGGCAGCGGCAGCAGCAGGGCCGCCGCCCTCCGCCACCCAAGCGGCCGCAGGCGAGGGGCCAACAGCAGCAGCAGCAGCAGCAGCAGCAGCAGCAGCAGCAGCAGCGGCAGCCGCCGCCGCGCCAGGCGACGGGCGCCCGACCCACAGCGGCGCCGCTGGGGCACGGACGGCCCGAGGCGGGGGGCCACCAGCAGCGCCCGAGCGGCCGCCGCGCACCGCCGCCGCCGCCGGCGAGGCACCAGCAGCAACGGCCGGCAGCAGCGGCAGCACCACGCAGCAGCTGCACGCCGCCGGCGGCGCCCAGGCCCGGCGGCCAAGCACGCGGGGCGGCGGCCAGGCGCTGCCGCCGCCGGAGAGCGGCGCCCGACAGGACAGGCTGACGGCAGGCAGAGGGGACACGGCGCGGGAAGCGGGAGCCGGGAAGGACGAGGCCTTCTCCGATGATGGGTGCGTTTTCCACCACCACCGCCATTAGTTGGAGGGGGGATCCTTCTCCTCTCCTCCTCCTCCTCCTCCTCCTCCTCCTCCTCCTCCTCCTCTCCTCCTCCTCCTCCTCCTCCTCCTCCTCCTCCTCCTCCTCCCTCCTCTCCTCCTCCTCCTCCTCCTCCTCCTCCTCCTCCCCTCCAACTCATGGTGGTGGTGGTGGAAAACAGGCTCGTCATCCGAGCCCCCACTACCAAGCAGGAGGTCGGGGCCGACCTCCTGCCCCACGGCAGCGGCCGCGGCGGCCCGCTCGAGCAAGAGAGGCTCGCGAGCCAGAGGTTACGGACAGCCGGAAGCAAAACGCGCAACAGCGGCAACGATGGAGGGCGGCACTGTTTCAAAACGAGGCTCGCTTTCAAGCATTCCAGAAACACTACGACCTGACATGTAACACCGCGTCGCATAGAAAGGCCCTCGTTGTCAAAATAGGGTTCCGACAAAATGCACGACGCAACGAATCACATTGTGCAGCATTGATACGGATGTCGGACAGGGATCTCTTGCAGGACTCTTAATCTACACTTCTGGTCCAACCTCGCTCATCAAGACAACTCCTTTCCAAGACGTGATTATCGCATGATCGACAGGCCCGTGTGGCATTCGTCTGTCAAGCGGGTGCTTCCCGCATTGGAGGAAAGACCATGTTGGCGCCTATAACGCTACACTTAGGACGGGAGGGTGTAATAAAGCATCGCTGATTCATCTTAGGTTTGCTTTGGTCGTCCTACCCGTCCTCCTCTTTCCCCTGGCGTCGGGGCGCCGTCCTTGCGCTCTGTAAAAGGGTACTGGCGCGCTCCTCCAACACTCCGCGCCACAAAACGACAAAAATGCAACATCGTGGAAAATCACGCCAGGAGCCCTCGACCCCATCTTTCTGCGCCACTTCCCGACCAGATCGATCCGTGAGGGCCCTGGGGCGCGAACAACAAGGAGAAAAAACGCCTGGCCCGAAAAAAAGGAGACGCCAGGGTCTCAGGGCCCCCCTCGCCTACCTCCCCCTCCTCCTTCCCCTCTGGGCCGACTTCCCACCACCAGTACCATAGGTGGGAGGAGGAGGAGGAGGAGGAGGAGGAGGAGGAGGAGGGGGAGGAGGAGGAAGAGGAGGAAGAGGAGGAAGAGGAGAAAAAAATAAGAGAAGGAGCGCACGTCCCGTGTGGAGGAGGGCGAGGAGGTAGGAGGAAGAGGAGGAGGAGGAAGAGGAGGAGGAGGAGGAAGCGGAGGACGAGGACGAGGACGAGGAGGAGGAGGAGGAGGAGGAGGAGGAGGAGGAGGAGAAGAGGAGAACGAACGAACGAACGACTCTGCAGAAGGGTGCCAGATGATCCTGCCGTAACGCGGGGAACTCCGAAGCTAAAATAATGTAAGCTCCGAACTGACTCGCTTCTAGAGGGCGCGGTGACTCAATATATACTGGTCACGCGTGGCACTAGGTGCACTCTGCTCCCGCCCACCTTACCCCACCTCGGCTGGATGGCCCCAAAGCTTTAAAGGCAGGGCTCGGCCGTGGGGACGTGGGTCGAAAAACGGGGACGAAACTTCAAGGCACCAAACAGACAACGCAGAGCAGGTAGGCCCAGCATTATCAGTCAGAACCTCGCCTCTCGAATTTCTACGACTCAGGCAGGCCCGAGCGGCCCCGAGGGGCCACCGAACACACAAAGCTAAAAAGTTACGGCCCTGGGGGAGGGCCTTCGCGCTTTCTGAGACCTAGAAGACCCAAGACTCTGATGAGAGGGATCGGGGGAGTGGGAGGAGGAGGGGACAGGTCGGGAGAGGCGGCAGCGACGGCGAGATTATTCGGCCTAATCGAAGTCATCGTACCTGGAGTAGCCGAACTCACTGCAGACGTGGCCGAGGGAGGAGGTCGAGTAGCTCTCTGGGGTCTCGGAGATCTTGATCTCCCCTCCGTCGGAGCCGCCCTCTGTGAAGCTGCCAAGGTTAGTGAACGAGAAGAGGTGGCTCTCGACGGTGTGGTCAAAGTCGCCAACCGACCAGTCGATAGCCTCTGCGTTGAAAGCCCCAGTGCTGCTTCGGACCCGCTAGGCCGGTACTCTCTGCTCTCTCGAGTCCACTCGGAGAGTGAGCAGTGCGTGCCTGCGGGCCCTGTCAGCTCGGGCCTGCAAGGTCGGTACCCTCTGCCTCCGAGCTGCGGCTCGGGAGGTGAGCAGTGCGTGCCTGCAGGTCCTTCTCTCCTCGCTGTCTCCAGCAGCCTGGCTACTACTGCGCGTCGAGGTGAATCTGCAACAACCTGGCGTTGTGGGAGCGTGGTGGCGCTCCGTGTTTGTGAACTCCCCCTAGCTGTACCAGAGCGGCTACTACTGTGTCCTCTATGCCAGTCGCTTTGGCCTCTATCCAGATCTTGACTTTGTCCTGCGCGTGAGTCGTCTGCAGCCTGCAATGCCGAACCTGGTCGGCCAGCTCGCCGTTGGATGTGGGTGCGGCCTTCATGCGGTCCTGGTACTCCTTGATTAGCCTCGCATTGGCCTGGCCCACCTTGTCTCCCTGTCCCACGAGAGCTCCCACCAGCGCAACCCACACGTGCGGATGGGGGATCCCCAGCGCCTCTAGCTCGGGGACAGGGTCGCCGTTCTTGAGGGCGGCCTGATTCGCCTCTCGAAGTCTCTTGGCCTCCTGCCCGTAGTACCTCGCCGTGAGCATCATCGACTGGGGCACGTCGTGGTTGGCAGGCAGCTGGACGTGACGGAAGATGGCCTACTCGAGGGCGTTGATCGCCTGTTCGTGCCTGAGGGACATGCGCATCAGGATGGGCATCATCTGCTGCACCTGCTCGATCGGGATGTGCGGTAGGTTCCTGACGTCGTCTTCTCTCAGCCCGTAGTGGTTGTCGGTAGCGCTCCACACGTCGATCTGCTGCAGCGGGGGCTGACCTGCTCCTGGCGTCGCGGCCGCGGAGCCCGCTCCTCGCTGCTGCGGTGGGGCTCCCCGTGCGCCTCGTCCTCGGCGGTCTCCACTCCGAGTCCGATCTCCTCGCCCACCTTCGAGATCGCGTCGCCTCTGCTCCGTCCCAGTGGCGAGAGCCCGCTCCGCCAGGTTCGACATCCAGCATGAGATCTGGGGCGGGCGGCGCGTGGGCTTCTCGGATGTGTGTCTGAAGTGCCTGCAGCGTCTGAAACGGCTCTTGAGCCAGTGTGGCCTCGGCCATTCCCTCTCTGAAAGCCTCGTGTGCTGACTCTGGATCCACGCAGATCGGACAGCGGAGGTCATCGGGCGCAACCAGGGGGGGTGAATACGCACTGAAATCTGTGAGGCAGCGGCGGCGGCGAAGTGACTGCACCACGTGCCTCTTGGCCAGCACCACTGACGAAAAGGTAGAGGAGCAGTAGCAGCACTGGTTAGTCACCACAAGCTGGTGCATCGGGACCCTGATCTTGTGCGACGGGTGGTGGCACTGATGTGCTCTCAAGGCCGCTCTGGAGTAGAAGACGTGCCCACAGGGGTCCCCGTTCTCGCCTGGGAGGTCGCAGTAGTATTCTTGAGGAGGGGCTTCAGGGACTGGTGGAATCTCTGGTGGTACCCCGTGCTGAGGAGGAGGCCGAAGGGGTCCTTCCTGTTCCTGTTCCCAATAGGCTTTCCGAAAACCCTTGAGACCCACGCTCTTGAAGTGGCACGCGACGCGGTAGTTCGTGAAGATGTCCCAGATCGAATAGCCTCTTGTCAGGAACTGGTGCCCAGTAGGGATGACCGAGAGGAGCTTGATATCCTGCTGGAGCTGGAGGGCCCACGGGTTAGCGCCAGCCCTAATCCAACCGTCGGGGGTGAACGTCGGAGACTCGCCCAGCGAAGTAAAGTTCCCGAAGAGCGCCGCAACAACCTGAACCGAGTCTGCGGGGTTCACAGCCAGGCGCTGCCAGTAGCCGAGGCGCCTGATCAGAAGCTCAGTCCTCGAGTCGGCGATGCGCAACCTCTTGTGCATGACTCTCGCCGAAGGTGTCCGAATCCTATCTCCCTCTGGCCCTACTCTCTTGGCAACGCCCCTCATCGCCACCTTCGCGAATCCCAAGATCACCGAGTCAAGCTTGGCATAGTCTTTCTTACCTAGGATATAGACCTCGAGGCCCGAGTAGGCCGCACTGTGGATAATTCCCAAGAAAGCCATCCTCTTAAGCTTCAAAGACGAGTGCTGGTTCCAGAACCTCCCTAGCTTGGTCCAGGCAGAGCGCGTAGCGTCAACTCGTAGTTTAACTTCCGCTCCCGAACCTCCCGTCAAATGCTCAAGTCCTCCGAGGTAAACGGTTTCAGCTCGAGTTTGCCCTGGGAACTGGACGAGTCCTGAGAGCACAGCCCTCGTGGCCGTGTATCCTCCTGGGCCGACAAAGACTGGGAGGATGATCTCCTTGTCAACATTCTGAGTGAACCCCCCTATCTCCTCGAGCTGATCTGACAAGATACGAGACGATAATTTTGCCCTCTCCGCTGCGTGGACGGGGTTGCCATTCGGCAGCGGCAGGGTCTGCGATACGTCGCCGGCGTAGTCGCGCATGGAGATGTCGATATGCTCGGAGTGGATGGGCGAGTCAATCAGCGTCGCCGCCTCCATCATCGGCACGAAGCCGCCGCTCTCCGTCTCTAAGGTGGCCTGGGTGCCCTGCAGGAGGATCTGGTTCCACTCTTCCAGCGGCTTGACGAACGACCGCACGAACAGCTCACACGCATTGCCGTCGCCCATGCCCGTGCCGTGGGTGGGTTGGAAGAAGCCCTTTTCTTCTCCTGCTTCAACCTCTATGACCGCCTCACGAATCCTCTGGAGCAAGAAGAGTTGGTCCTGCATGTCGGGGATCACTTCCCCAATCACCTGCTCCAGGATGCCGCGATCTGTCGAAGGGAACGCGTTGCTCATATCTTTCTTGATCTGCAGGTGCGAGACGAGCCTCTTTCGTAATCTCCACGAGTGAAGTTTCGCCACTAGCTGAGCGTTCTGCCTCGACCTGTGCGCAGCATATCCATGTGCGCGCAATGGAAGTCTCGCGCGTTCGTGTCTTACAAATATGCCTCTGTACCAAGCTTTGCCGAACGGGCAGTAGCAGTGAATGAGTCTCATCGCCTTTGTGCCCCTCTTGTCATTACCCTTGCTCAACTGGAACGTCTTTGACCAGTGCCACTGGTAGGGTGTGCGACACGCATTCCGAATCTGCCTCAGGATCCCAAAGATGCGCTCCGCCAGTCTTGGACAAGGGACCTGAACTCTTTGTCTTCTCACTTGAGGATCTTCATCTGCTGGTTCGCCCCTGGCTTCTTGAGTAGCCGCCCTCATCGCCATGAGCCACACCTCGCAGGGGGCGGAGTGCGGGGGGGAGTACCTGCGCCTGGCCGCCTTCTCAAGACAGAGCAGCGTGTTCGTCCAGTCGTCGTAGGCGGCAGACCCAGGTCTTCCTCTCAAATCTTTCCACTCCCCACCTGGATCCTCATTCTCTCTCGAAGCCAGTGCCACGCTGCGAGGGATGCCTGGTCCTCGTAGTCGCACTGCTGAGAAGCCCCCCTCCTTCGCGTCGGACTCCAGCGTGTCCTGCCACTCTTGCAACGTCGGGGCGTACGTAGGGATCAGATTGAAGCGTCGTCTCCTCACCCCGTGATAACGTGCCCCGATCTGAAAGGCGATCTTCCAAACAGTGCTGGTGTGACCTCGGTCCGAGGCCACTTGCGCCTCCTTCAGCAGCGCCTCGACGTTCTCTCTGTCCAGCCTGCTGCGTGCACGCCTGATCTCTCGATCGCAAGCTCGCAGTCTGAGTCTATCCTCTTCTCGAAAGTTAACACTGAGCTGCCGCCTCATTGCCAGAAGTCGATCTCTCTCTTCTCGATATGCAGCCGACTGCCCCTTCGACTTGGCCTCCAAGAATTCCGTCTGTGCTGCCTCCGTGATGTCGCCCACCAAGTGAAACCAAGAAAGCGAGGGGTCTTCTGCTCCAAGGTAACTTCTCCACGCTCTCGCCGACCTCTCACATCTTCTCTCCAGCTCCGCGATGAACTCGGGGGCACCTCGCCGATTCAGTGCATGACCCATGAGGTCTCTGTCCCACCGAAGGCGCCGTCCATCTGGATGAGGTGCGGTCTGCAGCCTGTAGTGTACCCTCCACAACATGGGGCAATGGTCCCGAAGTAGAGGTGAAGGTATACGTTGTAGGTCACGCATCGCTCTTCTGAGACATACACACGATCTGGTCGCCTGCACAGCGTCGCACGGTCCCCATAGGTGGTCTGGGTGCGAGGTGATGTGAGCTTCGGCCCCGAAGTAAGTTGGCCCCGTGTCAAAAAAAGTGTCGATCGCTGCCAGTCCTTCCATGCTCATCATACGCCACAGTGCGGCGCTCACGCCATTCTCGTAGCTGTTGGCGAACTGGCCGACGTGGACGTCATCTCTCGTCGTCGTCGGGGTGCCGTTGGGCCCACTGCGTCGACCGAACTCTGAGTTTGTATCCGCTCCCACCACTATCATGCATCGTGCACGGGCTCGCTGTATCGTCTTATGAAGCCACGCCGTGAGCTTGGCACATGTCGTATTCCAATGGTCGATCTGGTGCCTCTGCGGGGGCGGGTAGTAGGCTACCACTACCATGATGTCGAAGGTCGGACTCTTGAGTCGAACTGCCCCTCCCCGCCCCGCCAGTTCTCGTGGTGGTTCCAGTACCTCATGAACGTGCGCCTCTCTGAAGGCCCGTCGTCTGAGCATGATGGCGCAGCCCGCGCTTTTGTTCGTGTACCTCCCCCGCTGCCACCCGAACTGCACCATCGTGTGCTTCTCCAGTTTCATCCTGGTCGGGGGGTCTCCTGCGCGGCGGCGCTGCTGTGTACCTGGCAACAGTATCAGGTCTGCGAAGCTCAAGCGAGTAGAAACCTCGTGTGCCCGCCATGTGTCGCTAAGAGAGAGTGGATTATAGAGTACAGTTTGTAGGAGAGAGGCCCACATGGTGGGCGGGAGCTGGGGCTTCAGGCGGTAGGGGTGTAGCCTGCATCGAATCCTGACAGGGAGCCCCAATCCCCCTGGCCTGAGCAGGAAGGGCTTGAGAAGAGGAGGAGGGGGAGGAGGACCTCCCCAGCCTCCATTCTCCCCCGCCCTACCTAACGGCAGTGGTGCTGGTGGAAGCTTGGCCCTCCCCTCCAGGGCAGCCGAATCTCACGCCACTGTGCCGGCCCCGGCCGCCACGGCCTCCGGCGCTCTCCCGGCCACCGGGCTCGCCGCGGGCGGCTCGGAAGGCGCGGGGAGCGGCGCCGCCTCGGGCGCGGCGGGGCCGCGGCCGCCTCGACGACGACGACGACGACGACGACGACGACGACGACGACACGACGACGACGACGACGACGACGACGACGACGACGACACCGACGACGCCGACGACCACCACGACGAAGACGACGACGATGACGACGACGAATGCGACGACGGCGTTCTTCAAAGTCGACTGCCTCGTCCGGGTACAGGGGCCAGTTCGCGCGCGCCTTGCCCGTCTCCAGCACTGCGCCCCCCCTCTCAGATCCTTGCGGCACTGCAACTTCCAAGTACCCTGCCCAGAACTCCCAAAAATGGCATGGCGCCTGTGCCACGTTCGAGGAGGAATTGCTGGAGGAGGATGGACGAGAAGAAGGGACGATGATGTAGGAGGACGAATCAGGAGGGAGGAGGACGAAGGAGGGGGCGAAAGAGGAGGACGAGCAAGAGGAGGAGGAGGAAGAGGAGAAGGTATGGGGGGGGAGGAGGAGGGAGGGGGAAGGAGGAGGAGGAGGAGGAGGAGGAGGAGGAAGAGGAGGAGGAGGAAGAGGAGGAGGAGGAGGAGGAGGAGGGAGGGAGGGAGGAGGGAGGAGACTTCACGCGACTGTGCAAGGCGCGGCCTGTTACTGATACATCCACGGGTACTTGAGCTTCGTGAAAGATTTGATGAAATGTCGAAGTACAGACGGGAACTAGGCAACTTAGTTCGTTATCCTTGTATGCGATACAGCCGGCCCGAATCATAAAAGCCATGTCGAAGCTTTTCGAACGGGGCCCCGACTCCAAACGGTTAGGCACACATGGCTTGAATCAACATGGATTGAGCCAAAATGGCCACGGACCTTGTCTCCCATAGTGAATGTGATGAATCCGCCGAGATTTCGCCACGCCGCCGCCCGCGGGCGCCCAGTTGGCGCCCCGCGCGTCGGGTGGGCCCGCCGAAGTTTCGCCGCGCGACCGTCCGCGGGCGCCCCGCGCGCTGCGCGGGCCCGCCGATCCCCGGGCGCCCGGGCGCCTCGCGGGCGCTCCGTGCGCCGGGTGGGCCCGCCGAGGTCTCGCCGCGCTGCCGCCCGCGGGCGCCCCGCACGCTGGGCGGATCCGCCGAGCCTTCGCCGAGCTGCCACCCGCGGGCGCCTCGCGGGCACCCCGCGCGCCGGGCGCGCCCGTCGAGGTCTCGCCGCGCGGGCGCCCCGCGGGCGCCTCGTGGCCGCCCGCGGGCGGGCCCCGCGAGGAGCGCGCTACGCGGGCACCACGCGGCTCACGCCTCGCAGCTCCTACCGCGCGGAGTGCACGGCGTAGCACGCGCCGCGCAGATCAAATGCCGCACGGCTCACACAGTCGTTGCACCACCTAGCTCGCACCACCCATGTACGTCGCAGAACAGAGCGCAGCACTCAGATTGTGCCACATAGCTCGCACAGCAAAGCTCACGCCACAAAGATTGCGCTACATGCGCGCATACGCACAGATGACACCACATGGCCCACGCCGCATACGTTGCACCACATAGCTTACACCGCATAGCTCAAACCGCATCTATGGCACCACACATACTGCGCAGCGTAGCTAAAACTAGTAGCAGTAGTAATAATAATCATAGAGATAGGCGCAGGCGCAGCGAGAGGCAGGAAGAGGCCAATGGAACGGACGACGAGGGGCGCGGCTCCCAAGAAGGGCGTACCAGGATGCTACGCCCTGTTATCTGCCACGAGCCGCGGCGCCATTCGCTCGCTGCCCGCCCGACCACAGCTCAAGACCCCCACTGCCTCGCGACCACCTCGAAGTGCGCTCTCCCCTCCTGGAGGCAGCGGTACTGCCTCCTCGCGCCGGTCACCTCCTAATGACAGGCGCGCTATCCACAGCCGCCATTGCAAACCATGGGCGGGCAACCAACGGCAGCGCCCTGCCGGGCGAGACGCCACTGCACGCCACTGCACGCCCGCCACCCGCGGGCTTTCGTGGCGAGGCCGAAAAGTACCCCAGCGGCCTCGGCGCGCGCCAAGTTCTGGCACAGGGTCAATGTGGTTGTCTCGAGCGCGCTCTGCGCCATGGCCTTCACATTCTCTGCTTCCTCGCGCCGCTGCTTCTCCTCGGGAGAAGACAGGCGCGGGGCGCCGTGTTGTTGCTGTTGCGCTTTAGTCGGCTGAACGTGGCGGGAATTACCGCCGAGATCCTCCAGGAAGGCTAGCTTCCAGCGCATGGCCTCCTTCCAAGAATGGACGCATGTGGACGGTGGCACGGGGGCCTTCGGTGGAGCTCCCTGAGCTCCCTATGGGGCCACGAAACGCTGTACTGAGTGGGGGGGGACGCATGTGGACGGTGGCACTGGGGCCTTCGGAGGAGCTCCCTATGGGGCTACGAAACGCTGGACTGGGTGGGTGAAACGCAGGGGAGAGAGGGAGGAGGGAGGAGGGGGGGGAGGAGAAGGAGGAGGAGAAGGAGGAGGAGGAGGAGGAAGAGGAGGAGGAGAAGGAGGAGGAGGAGGCGGAGGCGGTAACGTCTCTTCAAAATGAGGACCCAACAACACAGGTTGGTTGGGAAAAACAATGCTGTCAGAACAGATACCCGATGTGTTAGAACAGGGCAGTCGCAGCCAGAAATGTTATGAGAACCTCTCGCGCGGACCACAAAAAGGTTCTGAGAATATTTGTTGGTGGGCTGGCAGGCAAGCCGGGACGTTTCGCCACTGCCCGAGGTATGGGGTCCCGAGTGGTGGGGGCCTCGGGGCGAGGTGCCTCAAACAACGCAGGCCCACACATTGGATCCTTTCACATCCTCGGGCCCCCATCCCTCGGGACCCCCTCTTAAGAACCACTGGCAAGAGAGCTGCCCCACCCAGCGGCCGGCCCGAGCGAGCGCGCGCGGGCGATAGGCGAGGGCTGACAGCGCTCACGCATGGACGACGACGAGGAAGGGTGCGACGAGAGCAAAACAGCAGGGGGTGCGGGTGAATCATCCTGGCGAAGGACCCAGCCATATGCAGTTGTGGGTACCGCAATTGTGAAAATCTTCTTCGGTGAAACTGCCTATGGGGCCACGAAGCGCTGCACTGGGTGGGGGGGGAACGCTGTTCTGGGTGAGTGGTGCGTCAAGTAAGGTTTCCGGGACGCATGCGGACGGTCCCACTGGAGGCTTCGGTGTAACTCCCTATGGGGCCACGAAACGCTGCACTGGGTGGGTGAAAATGCCACACTGGGCGTGCGGGACGCATGCGGACGGTCCCGCTGGAGGCTTCGGTGGAACTCCCTATGGGGCCACGAAACGCTGTGCTGGGTAAGTGAAAATGCCACAATGGGTGTTTCGGGACGCATGCGGACGGTCCCACTGGAGGCTTCGGTGGAGCTCCCTATGGGGCCACGAAACGCTGTACTGGGTAAGTGAAAATGCCAAATTGGGCTTCTGGGACGCATGCGGACGGTCCCACTGGAGGCTTCGGTGGAACTCCCTATGGGGCCACGAAACGCTGTACTGGGTAAGTGAAAATGCCAAATTGGGTTTCCGGGACGCATGCGGACGGTCCCACTGGAGGCTCCGGTGGAACTCCCGATGGGGCCACGAAACGTTGTATTGGGTGGGTGAAAATGCCACGTTGGGTTCTCGGGACGTCTGCGGACGGTGGCACTGGGGCCTTCGGTGGAGTTCCCTACGGGGCCACGAAATTCTGGACTGGGTGAGTGAAAATGCCACAATGGGTGTTTCGGGACGCTTGCGGACGGTCCCACTGGAGCCTTCGGTGGAGCTCCCTGTGGGGCCACGAAACGCTGCACTGGGTGGGTGAAAATGCCACACTGGGCGTGCGGGACGCATGCGGACGGTGGCACTGGGGCCCTCGGTGGACCCCCTGTGGGGCCACGAAACGCTGTAATGGGTGGGTGAAAATGCCAAATTGGGTGTTTCAGGACGCACTCGGACGGTCCCACTGAAGGCTTCGGTAGAGCTCCCTATGGGGCCACCAAGCGCTGTACTGAGCGGGGGGGGCGCATGTGGACGGTGGCACTGGGGCCTTCGGTGGAGCTCCCTATGGGGCCACGAAACGCTGTACTGAGTGGGGGGGACGCATGTGGACGGTGGCACTTGGGGCCTTCGGTGGAGCTCCCTATGGGGCCACGAAACGTTGTACTGAGTGGGGGGGACGCATGTGGACGGTGCACTGGGGCCTTCGGTGGAGCTCCCTATGGGGCCACGAAACGCTGTACTGAGTGGGGGGACGCATGTGGACGGTGGCACGGTGGGTCGCACTGGGGGCGCATGTGGACGGTGCAAGTTCTCTCTATGGGGCCACGAAACGCTGTACTGAGGGGGGACACGCATGTGGACGGTGGTGGGGCCTTCACCCCTGTGGGGCCACAAACGCTGTACCGAGTGGGGGGGGGCGCATGTGGACGGTGGCAGTGCCTTCGTGGAGCTCCCTATGGGGCCACGAAACGCTGTACTGAGGGGGGGGGACGCATGTGGACGGTGGCACTGGGGCCTTCGGTGGAGCTCCCTATGGGGCCACGAAACGCTGCACTGAGTGGGGGGGACGCATGTGGACGATGGCACTGGGGCCTTCGGTGGAGCTCCCTATGGGGCCACGAAACGCTGTACTGAGCGGGGGGGACGCATGTGGACGGTGGCACTGGGGCCTTCGGTGCAGCTCCCTATGGGGCCACGAAACGCTGTACTGAATGGGAGGGACGCATGTGGACGGTGGCACTGGGGCCTTCGGTGGAGCTCCCTATGGGGCCACGAAACGCTGTACTGAGCGGGGGGGACGCATGTGGACGGTGGCACTGGGGCCGTCGGTGGAGCTCCCTATGGGACTACGAAGCGCTGTACTGGGTGGGTGAAACGCACGGAGAGGGGGAGGAGGAGGGAGGAGGGGGAGGAGGAGAGGAGAGGAGGAGGAGGAGGAGGAGGAACGCGGGGACCGTCTCTTCAAAACGAGGGCCCAACAACACAGCTTGGTTGGGAAAAAAGGGGAGACACCCGCTGACCGAAGCCTCTGGCGTCGTCCCCCCAGGACCAGTTTTTCGTCCAGTGTTTCTGTGTCGTGACGGTCCTGAGGCCCAGTCAGAGCCCACGAAACCGATGTTTACCAAAAACCTTGGCTCGTATTCTATCACGATGCAAAGTCTGGTGAGCAGGAGCCAGGCGAGAGGAGGACAGGGAGGCGACTCAGGCGAGAGACAGCAGAACGCTAGGGATCCCGTCGAGGGCCGCTGCTCGCTGCGGGGCCGCCTTGGCGAGGGGCTTCTTCCTCTTCGGCTTCAGGAAGCCGCCGCTGGCGACGAACATGTCCACCTCCTTCTCCGACCACTCCAAGGCCTCAGCTTCCCTCCTCCTCCACCTCCTCCGCCTCCTCCTCCTCCTTCTCCGCCTCCTTCGCCTCCCTCCCGTTCCGCCTCCTCGAGTCCCGCTGCTCCCTCCTCCCGATCCCTCCCCATTTCTGCTACTCCTCTTCATCCCCTTCCTCCTCCCCTCTACCTCCTGCACACCCCCACTCGCGTCCACCCGCCCTGGCCCTCTCCCATCCCCGGAGCTCGCACCGCGCCCGACCAACGACAGGCAAGCGCTCGGCGGAGCGCCGGACGAACAACGGGGCGGGCGAGGCTACACTCTCCCGCCCCCTGGCGATGCGAGGAGGCGGGCTGCGCCACCCTCATCTCGCCCGTCGCAAAGCTCAGCGAACCTCGGCTCGGTCTCCGAACGGCAAGGCAGGCAGACGGCGGCGAACGCGCAGGCGGGGCGCCAGGGCCCGCGTGACGAAGCAGGCGGGCGGGCACGCGGTGAGGGGCAGCGCGGAGGCAGCCAGCGAGGAGCAGGGGAGGAGGAGGCAAGGGAGAGGAGAAGGCAAGGGAGAGGAGGAGGCAAGGGAGACGAGGAAGCAAGGGAGAGGAGAAGGCAAGGGAGAGGAGGAGGAGGAGGAGGAGGAGGAGGAGGAGGAGGAGGAGGAGGAGAAGGAGAAGAAAAAGGAGAAGGAGGAGGGGGAGGAGGAGGGGGAGGGGGAAGAGGAGGAGGGGGAGGGGGGACACGTCCGGAAGGATTTCCGAAGGAAACCTTGCACGATGTCCCAAAGTATATGCATTGCCTCAGTGATCCTCTCCAAAATCCTCAGGTTGGTTCCGGGCAAAGGGAGTCTTTTCGTAATGGAATAGCCACACAATTCAACAATGACTTCATCTTGTGGCTTATGGCAAGTGGCCTCCCTCCCGGACCAACGATGGCAGATGTAATGCATCCTGCCCGCATCCAACACGATCCAGCACGAGCGATTGCACGAACTATGGCGCACAATGTCGAGACCCCTTTGCAGAGGACCTATTCGCCCGAATCCGATCACGAAACCCAAGGACCACCACCGTGCCTCCCCAGTTCAGGAGGATAAAACACGCACGGAGACAAATAAATCTCGATTCCCGGAAACATGAGGAGAATATGGGAAGTTGAGGGGAAGACGAACATCAAGAAAGCTGCTCTGCACCGCGCAGGTCAGTGCCGAACTCGCCAACGGCGATATCGTGGGCCAAGCCAGCTTCGTGGCCTCCCAAAGGGCGTAGTCAGCCGTGGCCAGCATTCACCTCAGGCGTCGCCGCCCTCAAAAAGACTTGAGCGACAACGGTTGCGGCCAACAGAAAGAGAGAACAGAGTTCCGAGAACTGTAGCATATAGTATGTTGGGGCGACGCCCATTCTGCGGAGGTAAGGAGGAGGAGCAGGACGAAGGAGGAAGGGTCCCGGCCTACGTGCCCTGGGCCCGGGAAACCAAGATCGGCTCCGAACGCGTCGAATCAGGCCGAAACGGCACAGGATCGAAGCCGAATCCGATCGGCCGCGCAACATGCACAACAGCGAGATGCAGCCGAGCCGCATCGGAACGTTCGACCGACCGCACGCAGGTGTGACACTGGGCAAGAAGTGCGCGGCTCCTGGAGAGGCACCCCCAAAGCCGCTGCTGTCGCATCGCACCGATCGGGGGCCCCAGTGGGAGCGCGCAGCAGGGGTCACTCTGGCGACCTGGAGAACCAAACCGGACCAGGCCGGCCTGGATCGGCACCACATCGGATCGATCGGATCGTGATGGACCCTGATGGTGACTACCTACCAGACCACCCCAACCCAACCCGAAGACCCGAATTTGACCTGAATTTCGGGTTGGGGGGGGTACGGGTTCCATGTGCTTTTTCAACGTTCCTCGACCCCCCCCCCACTGGAAATGGAGGGCAAATTGAGGCCTTCGGGTTGGGTTGGGGTGGTTTGGTGGGTGGTGAGATGGGGGGGGGGCCTCTGGTGGGAAGTCCAGCGAGACGACGCCCGGGTACCGCGCCATGACCTCGGGAAGTTGCGGCGTGCAGCTGCGACCCCGCCACCCGATCAGGCCGCGCGACCCGGCGCTGCGACGTCACCGTCGCAGGCGTCGCCTCCCCATGCGATCATATGCAGGGCAGGTGGGCTCGCATGACGCTGACGCTGGCATTGGTCTCTGACACCGCGTGGATCTTTCAGCCTCGACAGATCCCGGCTTTCTGGAAGTGAGGATCCTTCGATATCGGCCTGCTCCAGGCCGCTGGCGTTAGGTCGGGCTTGTCCCTCTACAGGAGGACTATTCAAAAATAGTCGAAAAATTGTCTGGGGACGATTGTTGAATATTGTTTGGCCATTTTGGGGAATTCTTTGACTATTTTTTCATTTGTCGTCAAAAATCCCCTGTAGGAGGACAGGCCCGACTTAACCCTGGCGGCATTCATCCTCGAATGCCCGCAAACTGGGGCCGCCGCCCCAATACTGACGCATCTGCGGCTCGGCACTCGATCTGACTGAAGGGGCCCAAGGACACACAAGTAAACACACGCAAATACCAATATTCCCCATGTTCGGATATTTTCTGGGTTTTTGTCTTCCCCCCCACTTCCCATATTTTCCCATATTCCCCTGGGAATCGACGATTCATTATCTTCCCCTCCTGACAGACCCTGTACTGGCTCGGCGTGGCGACACGTGTGCGTCACGCGTCGCGCTTGGTAGCGTAGAGGTTATCGACGTCAGGGCGCCCTGCCTTGTCCCACCCCCAGACCAGAGGCATCTTCCCGAAGTGGGACTTCCCAATCAGAAGGAGTTGCACAGCTGCGTGCGAAGTCCGAACCACGAGGAGACTGCGAGACGCACCGCAGCAAGAGGCCGTGCCAGATCCCCTGGCCCGTTTCTCGCTTCATAGTGGCCAGCGGGCCCAGGACCAAGCAGACAGGCGCTGGCTGGACAAGTGCGTAAGCACGCGGACAGAGCTCGACAAACCAGATGCCTCCTAGATGGGGTCAGAGTAGACGGGGTCGGAGGATCACGCCGCATCGTCGACACATCGGCGATGCCTCGCCGATGCACCAGCGATGCATCGGCGACGTCGGCGATGTGTCGGCGACGCCGGCGTGGAGAACATGTGGCTCCACATCGGGCCGCATCGCCGATGCATCGGCGATGCGGCGCCATCCCTCGACCCCATCTGCTCGGACCCCATCTGGGAGGCCCAGACAAACACTGACTGCCTACCAGACCACCCCAACCCGACCCGCAGACCCCGATTTCGGGTTGGGGGGGGGCACGGGTTCCATATGTGTGTTTGTCAATGTTCCCCGACCCCCACCAACTGGAAATGGAGGGCAAATCGAGGCCTTCGGGTTGGGTTGGGGTGGTTTGGTGGGTGGTGATCCTCCTCCCCCTCCTCCTCCTCCTCTTCCTCGTGCTCCTCCTCGTTATCCTCCTCCTCCTCCTCCTCCTCCTCCTCCTCCTCCTCCTCCTCCTCCTCCTCCTACGACTGCATACGAGAGGACCCTCGGCGCTGCACCCGAGAGCGCCCGCGGCCGACGGGGCCCGCCCCAGAGCAGGGGCCCGCGGCGGCCGCGGCGGCGGCGACGGCGGAAGAGCGCGCGAGCTTTCTCGGACGGCCCCGGTCCCGGCATGGGCCCCCCGCACCAGAATAATAATAATAATAATAAGAATAATAAAAATAATAATAAGAAGAAGAAGAAGAAGAAGAATCATCATCATCATCATCATCATCATCATCATCATCATCATCATCATTATCATCATCATCATCATCATCATCATCATCATCATCATCATCATCATCATCATCATCGTCATCATCATCATCATCAGCAGCAGCATCATCATCATCATCATAACAATAATAATACCGATGATAACAATAATAATACTAACAATCATAATGGTAACAACAATAATAGTAACAATGATAATAATAATAATACCAATACTAATACTAATAATAATAACAATAGTAATAAGAATAATAATAATACGAATAATAATAATAATAATAATAAGTTGTATTTGCTTGTTGTTTGTTTACCGCTACGGCAGGTTCGTGTCGTGGCGACACAGGCGCTGGTTGCTGACCTGACGGGGAAGGATCCGGGGGGACTGGCATAAGGGGGGATGGCATCGACCTGGAATCGGCGATGCATCGCCGATGGAGATCGGCGATCGGCCCCCGACAGTGTGCGCTCCGACCAGCACCTCGATGAGATTCCAGCCCCAAACATCCGGAAGCTCCAGTCTTTTCGATGCGTGGGCCCCAGAGGTCTTCGGGAGCGGCCAAGAGGGGGGTGTCCAAGAGGGGGGGGGGCAAATCATGACCGGCGGCATGTGCGCGGCCCAGCGGGGGGGCCAGGGACGTAATGAAATAAGAAGAGGCGCCATGAAATCTGGGGAAATATCATGGCCCCCGCCATGATATTCCACCCCCCCCTAATCATCACCCCCCTCTTTTCCGCCCCCGAGGTCTGGACCACTTGACTAGGACCGGTTTTCGTCCCGAGGCGTTTTGTTGACGGTTCTGAGGCCCAGCGAGGGCCCCCAGAGGCCGAACACAGCGCCGCTCCAATTTTTTGGGGGCACGTCGGATCTCTGGGGCCGCGGCTGCGACTGGCTCTCCATAGACGAGCTGCGGCATCGGCACCTCCGCACCTCCCCCCTCCCAGACGTCCGGCGCTCCATGCCTTTTGATGGGCTTGGTTTCCACCACCACTACCATAGGTTGGAGGGAGAGGTCCTCCTCCTCCTCTTCTTTCTCCTCCTCCTCCTCCTTCTCCAACATATGGTAGTGGTGGTGGAAATCAGTCCCATCACCTGTGTTTCTCGATGCGCGGACTCCTGGAGGCTTGGGCAGCTTTTCCCCAGGACGGGTGCTTCACCCTCGGCCGCTCTCTGACGATCGCGAGGCCCGGGCGCGGGCACCCCGAAGACGCGAGCAGCCCAAAGCCGGCCGCCCGATGGTCAAGAACTGGCCGCTCGATGGGCCCAAAACTGGCCGCCGAACACGGCCCACCATTTTCGGGGCCGCGGCCTTTCCGGGATCTACCGACCCGGGCCAATCCAGACCTGGGCCAGTCGGGTCCTGCAGGATCCTGCAGGGTCCTGCAGGATCCTGCACCAAACCCTGGTCAGTGCACCCCTGGCCCTGCAAGATCCTGCACAATCCGGCGCTCTTGCTGACCCCCGTTTGCATTGATCCCGTCTCTTGAGCCCCGAGTTCTCCCGGCTACAACATAAAAGGGCCTTCTCGATGGTGGGGCTGCTCGCGGACGCCATGGCCGCGCGCGCGGCCCTCCAGAGCTCCGCGAGGGCCCCCAGAGAGCGGTGGCGGCCTGCCGAGCAGCCCCCCATTCGAGCACCAGCGCCCGCCTGCTCCAATCCTCCTCTTTACCCAACGTCCTTCCTCCCTCCCTTCCGTCATTCCTTCTTCTCTCGATCCCGTCGTCCCTCCCTTCCTTCTCCTCTTCATCCCCCTCCTCCTCCTCCTCCTCCTCCTCCTCCTCCTCCTTCTCCTCCTCCTCCTTCTCCTCCTCCTCCCTCCTCCTCTCCGCCTCCTCTTCCTCCTCCACCCTCCTCCTCCTTTCTCGACCACCTCTCCTCCTCCGCCCCCGCCTCCTCCTCCTCCCTCCTCCTCCTCCTCCTCCTCCCCTCCTCCTCCTCCTCCTCCTCCTCCTCCGCCTCCGCCTCCTCCTCCCTCCTCCTCCCCCTCGGCCGCCTCCCCTTCTTCTTATTATTCCTCCTCCTCCTCCGCCTCCTCCATCCCCTCCTCCTCATCATCATCTCATCATCAGCTCATCATCATCATCATCATCATCATCATCATCATCATCATCATCATCATCATCATCATCAGCATCATCATCATCATCATCATCATCATCATCATCATCATCATCATCATCAGCATCATCATCATCATCATCATCAGCAGCAGCAGCATCATCATCATCATCATCATCATCATCATCATCATCATCATCATCATCATCATCATCATCATCATCCCCATTCCCATCCTCCTCCTCATCCACCTCATCATCATCATCATGATCATCATCATCATCATCATCATCATCATCATCATCATCATCATCATCAGCATCAGCATCATCATCATAATCATCATCATCATCACCATCATCATCATCAGCAGCATCAGCATCAGCTTCAGCATCATCATCATCAGCAGCAGCATCATCATCAGTATCATCAGCATCATCATGAGCATCATCATCATCACCATCAGCATCATCAGCATCATCACACTCGTCATCATCATAAGCATCAGCAGCATCATCAATATCATCATCACCATCACCATGATCATCATCATGATCATTGAAATCATCATCACCAGCATCATCATGATTATCATCAACAGCATCACCAGCATCATCATCATCAGCATCAACAGCATCAACAGCATCATCAGCAGCATCATCAGCATCATCAGCAGCATCAGCATCAGCATCAGCATCAGCATCAGAATCAGCATCATCATCATCATCATCATCATCAGCAGCAGCAGCATCATCATCAGTAGCATCATTATCATGATCATCATCAACAAAATCAGCATCATTGTCAGAGAGAGCGTGATCTACCGCCGCTTCACTGTGGAAAATTCCCCCCCCCTCTTCATCTGGAACCCGGGGGTCCCCCCCCCTTCGAAAATCCCCCCCCCTGCTGAACCCCCCTCCGCACCACTTCCCCCCGGCAAAGGCCCCCCCTTCCCCCGGAAAACCGGGGGGGTCACTAATGGTTCGAACCCCCCCTCCCAACCCCCTCCGGAAAACCGGGGGGGGTCACTACTGGTTCGAACCTTTCCCCCCCCAGAAAACCAGAGGGGGTCACTACCGGTTCGAACCCCCGCCCCCCCCCCCCCCTCCAGAAAACCGGGGGGGGATCACTACCGGTTCGAACCCCTCCCCCCCTTCCCCGCTCACCGCCAGCAAACGACTGCCGGGTCCCTACCACCGTCCGCACCACATCCCCCACTGCTGTCCCCAGCACCACTGTCCTCACCACCACTGTCCCCACTGTTCCCACCACCGTCCCCGCTGTCCACACCAGTGCCCCCACAAGTGTCGTACTGTCCCCACTGTCCCCACCACTGTTCCCACCACGGTTCCACTCTCCCCACTTTCTCCACGGCCCCAACCACTGTCCCACTCTCCCCACTGTCCAACTGTCCCACTGTCCCCGCCGCTGTCCCACTGAGCTGCCCCACTGTTCCCACCACTGTTCCCATCCACTGTCCCCACCCACTGTCCCCACCACTGTCCCAACTGCACCTCTGTCCCATTGTCCCACCGCCGTGCTCGCCACCACCCTCACCACTGTCCCCACCACCACTGTACCCTCCACTGTCCCACTGTTTCCACCACATTCCCACTGTCCCCACACCACTGTCCCCACCACCACCGTCCCCACTACTGTCCCACTGTCCCCACTGTTCCCAACATTGTCCCCGCTGTCCCCACCAGTGCCCCCACCAGTGTTTCACCATCCCCACTCTCCCCACCATTGTCCCACCACCGTCCCACTTTCCCAGCTTTTCCCACGGTCCCCACCACTGTCCCCACTGTACCCACCACTGTCCCACTGTCCCCGCCGCAGTCCCACTGTGCTGTCCCTCTGTCCCCACTGTCCCCATCACTGTCCCACTGTCCCCACTGTCCCCAGCACTTTCCCCACTGTACTACTGCCCCACCACTGTCCTCACCACCGCCTTCACCACTCTCCCCACCACTACCGTCCCAAACACTGCCCCACTGTCCCCACTACTGTCCCGCTGTCCCCTCGCAACTGTCCCCACCACCACCGTCCCCACAACTGCCCGCACCACTGTCCCAGTGTCCCCGCACCACTGTCCCCACCACCACCGTTCCCACCACTGTCCCAGCATCTCCACCATTGTCAACTGTCCCGAGGAGCGGGAATCGTTTTCTGGCGGCAGTGGGGGGGGGTGTTCGAACCGGCAGTGACCCCCCCTGTTTTCGAGGGGGGGGGTTCGAACCAGTAGTGACCCCCCCCTCTTTCATGATGGACTGGGGGGGGGAGGGGTTCGAACCGGTAGTGACCCCCCCTCGGTTTTCGAGGGGGGGGGGACGGGTTGTAAACCCCCAGTGACCCCCCCGGTTTTCCGCCGGCAGCGGTAGAGCACGCTGACTCCATCATCAGCATCATCATCATCATCATCATAATCATCATCAGCATCATCAGCATCATCATCAGCATCAACATCACCATCATCATCATCATCATCATCATCATCATCATCATCATCATCATCATCATCAGCATCAACATCATCATCATCATCATCATCATCATCATCATCAGCATCAGCATCAGCATCAGCATCACCATCATCATCATCATCATCATCACCAGCATCAGCATCATCAGCATCATCATCATTATCATCAGCAGCATCATCATCATCATCATCATCATCATCATCAACATCAGCAGCACATCAGCATCAGCATCATCATCATCAGCAGCAGCAGCATCAGTATCATCCTCAGCATCAGTAGCATCATCGTTATTACGATCAGCATCATAATCAGCAGCTGCAGCATTATCAGCATCATCATCACCATCTTCATCATCACAATTATCATCATCAGCAGCATCATCATCACCAGCATCAGCATCGTCATCATCATAAGCATCACCATCATCATAATCAGCATCATCGCCATCATCATCATCAGGAGCATCATCATCATCATCGTCATCATCATTAGCATCAACTTCATCATCATCAGCATCAGCGTCAGCATCAGCATCAGCATCATCATCAGCAGTCATCCCTCGTGCTCTCCCGTCCCCCTCTCTCCTCTCCTCCTGGTCCTCCCTGATCGCCCCCCCTCTCCCCCTTATGCTCATATTTCCCTCTGTTCCCCTCTTGATCACTAATATCACCATCATCATCAGCATCACCGTTACTAGCATCATCACCATCATCCTCAGCATCAGCATCATCATCACCATCAGCATCACCATCATCATCAGCAAAATCAGCATACTCATCAGCATCACCATTCTGAATCATCAGCATGATCATCAGCATCGACAGCAGCATCATCCTCATCATCATCATCATCATCATCATCAGAAGCAGCATCAGCATCAGCATCAGCAGCATCACCATCATCAGCAGCATCATCGTTATTACTATCATAATCAAAATCATCAGCAGCAGCATCCTCAGCATCAGCATCATCACCATCAGCGTCCTCAGAATCAGCATCATCATCATCATCAGCATCTTCTTCACCAGCATCAGCATCGTCATCATCAAAAGCATCACCAGCATCATCATCATCAGCATCACCAGAATCATCATCATCATCGGCATCATCATCAGAATCAGCATCATCATCAGCATCATCATCATCATCAGCAGTCATCCCTCTTGCTCTCCCGTCCCCCTCGCTCCGCCTCTTCCTTGTCGTCCCTGATCGCCCCCCTCTCTCCCTTATGATCAGATTCCCCTCTGTTCCCCTCTTGACGACTAACACCAGTGGCATGGTCATAAGCATAATCAGCATCAGCGGCATCATCGTTACTATCATCATCCCAGTCATCATCAGCATCATCAGCATCAGCATCAACATCATCATCATCAGCATCATCATCAACATCATCATCTTCAGCAGCATCATCATCAACACCAGCATCAGCATCGCCATCATCAACAGCATGATCATCGTCATCAGCATTAGCATCATCATCATCATCATCATCATCATCAGCAGCAGCATCAACATCATCATCAGCATCATCATCATCATCATCAGCAGCATCATCAGCAGCGTCAACAGCATCAGCATCGTCATCATCAGCCTCATCATGATCATCAGCACCAGCGTGATCAAGTTCAGCATCATCAACAACATCAGCAGCATCATCATCAGCACCAGCAGCAGCAGCATCATCAGCATCATCAGCATCGTCATCATCAGCATCATCAGCATCACCATCATCCTTACCAGCATCATCAGCAGCATCGACAACACCACCATCATTATCACCGTACCATCATCATCAGCATCAACAGCCGCATCAGCATCAACATCATCATCATCATCATGTTCATCATCATCATCATCATCATCATCATCATCATCATCATCATCATCAGCATCATCATCATCATCATCATCATCATCATCATCATCGGCATCATCATCGTCATCATCATGAGTAGCATCAGCATCAGCATCGTCATCAGCGTTAGCATCAACCGCATCAGCATTAGCATCGGAATCAGCATAAGCATCAGCGTAATCAGCAGCATCGTCAGCAGCAACATCATCGATATCGCCATCGTCGTCATCAGCATCAGTATCATCAGCAGCAGCATCATCTGCATAATCATCACCAGCAGCATCCTCAGAATCCGAATCGTCCTCAGCAGCAGCATCAGCATCAGCAGCATCAGCATCGTCAGCATCATCAGCATCAGCATCAGCATCACCATCAACAGCATCAGCAGCATCATCATCATCAGCATCAGCATTATCATCAAAATCCTCCTCATCGTCATCATCAGCATCAGCATCAACATCGTCAGCATCAACAGCATCATCATCACTACCAGCATCATCAGCATCAACATCAACATCGTCATCAGCCACCTCTTTTGCGCTCCCGTGCACCTCTCCCCTCCTCTGCCTCGTCCTCCCTGATCACCCCCCCCCCCCCCCCTCGCCCCCTCATTCTAAGATTCCCCTCTTCCCCCCGCTTGGCCACTAAAATCAAGGCCGTGGCCATCATCATAATCATAATCAGCAGACTCACAATCGGCAGAGTAATCAGCAGCATCATCACCACCACCACCAACACCACCACCATCATGATCGTCATCGCCAACACAAACACTATCAACACCGAATCACCACCGCGGCAGTCGCGATAGTCTTGAGAAGCATCACAAGCATCATCACATGAATCGTCGACATCGCCAACACAAACATGGTCACCATGACCCGCATCGCAAACAGCTGCACCATATACTACTCAATACCCATCATCATACGCGTAGCCATTGTCATTGTCAGCATCGTTACCACCTTTAGTAGCTCATCATCAGAATTCGCATTGTCATCAGCGGCAGCGACAGCAACAGCAACAGCAGAAGCGCAACCATGCCTTGAATATGGTCCTCATGTGCAGCCATGTCCTCCTCAGCCCCCCATGTTCGCTCACGTTGCGGCCTCTCTCCCCGCCACAGACGTCCCCAAATCAGCATCACCGTCAGCAGCAGCATCAGCAGCAGCAGCAACAGCAGCATCGTCGGCATCATCATTATCATCATCATCAGCAGCAGCATCATCATGAGCATGAGCATCAACATCATCATCAGCAGCTACAGCAACATAATAATGAACATCACCAGCATCACTATTGTTGGCATCAGCATCGCCATCCTAATCGACATGAGCATCAGCATCAGCAGCATCAGAATCATCATCAGCATCATCAGCATCATCATCGTCGTTGTCAGCATGATCAGAATTAGCAACTGTTTATTGCGTGGCATCGTCATCACCGTCATCAGTACTCCTACATCTTCCCTCCCTCTTCCACTTCCCTACATCCCTCCTCTTCGCACAGCTCGACGCATCCCTCATCCCTGCCCCTCCCCCTTCTCCTCCTCCTCCCACTCCAGGCCCTCCTCCTCCTCCTCCCCCTGCGCATCATCACCATCACCAGCATCATCACCACCATCACCAGCATCATCATCTGCATCATTCACTTGATCATCACCATCACCATCGTCATCATCATCATCATCAGCATCATCATCATCAGCATCATCATCATCAGCGTCGCGTCCTCAGCATCCTCGTCATCTTCATCATCCTCATCATCATCACCATCAGCATCAGCATCATCAGCATCATCATCAGCATCAGCATCATCATCATCATCATCACCATCATCATCATCATCATCAGCACCAGCATCAGCATCATCATCAGCATCAGCATCAGCATCAGCATCATCATCAACATCATTATCATCATCCACATGTCCATCCGCACGGGCTCGGTGGGGCTGCTCACGGCCGCCGCCTGTGGGGAACGGCCTCGGGACGGCAGGGCCCTGGGCAGACGGCAGGAGGGGGGCCCGGGCGCGGGCATAAAAAAAGCGCTGCGGGCGCGCCACCGTGCCTCTGCGCTGCCGCGGAGTCCGAGCGACACGACATCCGTCCCCATCCTCCTGCCTCCCTCCTTCTCCTGTGCTTCTCCGACGTGTGCCTCCCACAACATGTTCCTCCTGTTCCTCCTCCTCCTCCTCCTCCTGCTCCTCCTGTTCCTCCTCCTCCTGCTCATGCTCCTCCTCCTCCTCCTCCTCCTCCTCCTCGTCCTCCTCCTCCTCCTGCTCCTCCTCCTCCTCCTCCTCCTCGCTCCTCCTCCTCCTCCTCCTCCTCCTCCTCCTCCTCCTCCTCCTCCTGCTCCTCCTCGTCCTTTCAGTGCTCCTCCTCGCCCTCCTCGTCCTCGCCCTCGTCCTCCTCGTCCACCTCTTCCCGTTCCCTCTCCTTATCATTCTCCTCTTCCACGCACTCATCTGCCTCCCTTCCCTTCCTCGTTCCCTCACTCCACCTCCGTCTCCCTCATCTGCCTCCCTTCCCTCCTCCTCCTCCTCCCTTCCACTCCCCCTCCCCCTCCTCCTCCTCCTCCTCCTCCTCCTCCCTCCTCCTCCTCCTCCTCCGCCTCCTCCTCCTCCTCCGCCTCCGCCTCCGCCTCCTCCTCCTCTTCCTCCTCCTCATCCTCCTCAACCTCCTCCTCCTCGTCCTCCTCCTCCCCGTCGCAGCCCGAATCACCTTTCATCATCACACATATCCTCAGCATCCTCTTCATCTTCATCATCATCATCATCATCATCATCATCATCATCATCATCATCATCATCATCATCATCATCATCATCATCGTCATCATCATCATAATCACCATCACCATCACCATCACCATCATCAACATCATCATCAGCATCATCATCATCACCATCATCACCATCATCAACATCATCAACATCATCAGCATCATCAGCATCATCATCATCAACATCATCATCATCATCAGAATCATCACCAACACCATACTCATCATCATCACAATCATCACCATCATCATCAGCAGCAACATCATGATCATTGTCATCATCAGCATCATCAGCATCATCAGCATCATCAGCCTCATCATCAGCAGCATCATCATCAGCAGCATAAGCATCATCACCATCATCATCATCATCATCGTCATCATCATCCTCGTCCTCATCCTCAGCCTCATCCTCATCATCAGCAGCATCATCACAATAATCATCGGCAGTATCAGCACCAGCATCAGCATCAGCATCAGCATCATCATCATCAGCATCATCATCGTCATCAATATCATCATCAGCAGCAGCAGCATCATCATCACCGCCACCATCATCATCATCAGCAGCAGCATCATGATCATCATCATCATCATCATCATCATCATCATCATCATCATCATCATCATCATCGTCATCATCATCATCATCGACCTCATCATCATCAGCATCAGTATCAGCATCAGCGTCATAATTTGTTATCGTCATCATCAGCACAATCCTCACGAGCATCATCATAATCATCCGTGTCAGCATCAGCACCAGCATCATCATCAGCATAAGCAGCATCAGCAGCATCAGCATCATCACCATCAGCATCATCATCATCATCATCATCATCATCATCATCATCATCTTCAGCGTCATCGTCATCAGCAGCATCATCAGCATCATCAGCATCATCGTCAGTATCGTCATCATCAGCATCACAAGCAGCATCAACATCAGCGTGAGCATCGGAAACATCGTCGCCAGCAACAGCAGCCGCGCCAGTATGATCCTCAACAGCACCATCGTCATCAACGGTAGCATCATCATCATCACCATCATCATCAGCAGCACTACCCTCATCAGCAGCATCAGCATCATCATCATCATGTCATATCACCACCATCATCATCATCAGCACCACCAGCATCATCATCATCACCAGCAACATCAACATCAGAATCAACATCAGCATCATCATCATCATCAACAACAACACCATTATCATCGTCGTCAGCAGCAGCACCAGGATCATGATCATCAGCATCATCAGCAGAAGCAGGAACAGCATCATCATAAGCATCATTAGCAGCACCAGCACAGGCAACCGAATTATTACCAACATCACCTGCAGCAGGAGCATCAGTATCATCATCGTAATCACCATAATCAACAGCATTATAAGCAGCATCGTCATAATGATCAGCAGCAGCATCAGTATCATCATCAGCAGCATCATCATCATCATCATCATCATCATCATCATCATCATCATCATCGCCGTCGTCGTCGTCATCATGATCAGTATCATAATCAGCATCAGCAACAGCATCAGCATCATCATAATCAGCAGCATCATCCTCGGCATCATCATCGTCATTGTCATCGTCAGCGTCATCTTCATAATCATCATCCTCAGAATCAGCATCATCAGCATCATCATAATCGTCATCCATACCATCATCATCACCATGATTAACATCTGCATAGTAATCATCACCATCGTCAGCATCATCAGCATCACTAGCATTACCATCATCATAGTAATCATCATCATCATCATCATCATCATCATCATCCTCATCCTCATCCTCATCCTCATCCTCATCCTCATCATCATCATCATCATCATCATCCTCATCCTCATCCTCATCATCATCATCATCTTCATCATCGTCATCGTCCTCATCATCCTAAATATCCTCATCATCCTGATACTTGTCATGCACCTCCTTATCCCCTGTGGTGCGTGACCCCAACGAGATGCGCCTGGCGCGCGGAGGAGGCAGCCACGGTCGGCGAGCCCGGCCCGCCGCCGCCGCTTCACGCCCAGCGTCCAGCTGTTGGTGATTCTATGGGTTCTCCCCCCTCCCTAAGGTTCTCCAGGGACGCATTTCAGGAGGCCCGGCCTTGAGATCACGAGGGAAAGCGGAAGTGAGGAGGAGTAGAAGATCGAGTGCGAGGAGGGAGTGCGAGGCGGAGGGCAGAGGAAAAGGAGGGTGAGGATGTGGAAGAGTTGTACGTTCGAGATGCTGCCAGGACTTGCCAGGAGTTGTACAGTCAACCTGTATCGTAAGGATGCGCAATAAGGATGCAAGGGCCTTGGACACCCATTTCGTAGCTTTTCGAGCCAGGCCCCAGACATCTGGCTGCTCCAATTTGTTCGATGCGTGGGCCTCGGAGGTCTGGACCACTTCCCTAGGATCGTGTTTTCGTCCCGAATCGTTTTTTGACAGTCCCAGGGCCCGGCAAGGGCCCCCAAAGGCCGAAAACAACCCCAAACTGCCAGCTCCAATTTGCTCCGGATCTCTGGGGCGCGACCAAACGAAAGTGGCGTAGGATGGACCGAGGAGGCAAGGATGCAAGGGTACCCTTGAGAGGGTTGCCCATCCTTACTATTCGGGTTGACAATACGTTCGAGGTGCTGCCAGGACTTGTGCATCTGACGGTGGTGCCCGGCTGAGCGCGGCCGTCTCTGCGAACTCGGCTCGACCGGCCCCCTCTCGACTCGGAACCCGGGCCTGAGCGCCGAGGGCCCCCGAGCGGTGCCCAGACGATCGCGCTCGTTTTCGAGTGGCCGCCACCGGCAACGACCCCCAAACGCCCACGCCCAGGGGGCAGCCACCCAAACAGGGGCAGTCTCAGCCCCACGTCTTGGGCCCCTCCTCCCTCCCTTGGGGCCGAGCAGTGGCATCCCCTCTCCAAAGAGCCAACTCAGTCCCCACTGTCACCAGCGCGGTCGCCGGCAACCGCACCGGCACCGGTCCGCGCTGGCGTGGGCACACGCTCGGAGGAGGCTCGGGCACAGGTCGAGGTCGGTGGACTCGCACCGCTGCAGATGGCGACGACGCCGACGATGGCGGCGTGCGAGCGCCGATGGCGGAGAGTCCGTTGACGCCAGTAATCGGAATTGCGTCCATGAACATCACCACGGCGGCGGCGACCACGATGCAATTCCCTTTCTAGGCAGCGCAACCCAGTGGAACTTGAAAATGATCGGAGACTGGGGGTTGACGGCGCGCACAAGGGGTACGGGGAGGTAGGTGGTGGAAGGCTTCTTAAAAGGCCCAGGCTGTACATATGTAGACACAGCCCGCGGCTTCTAAGAAGCAGGCTCCTTCAAATAGGCCTGCCCCCCCCTCTGCGCATGGCTGAAGGGGGGTGATACCGAAGTGAAGCGGAGTCGCCCAGCTGGGAAATAGATGTCGGTGTCGCTTTGAGTCGTGGGTGACGTGCGTGAGGGCGGCACAAGGCGAGGCTGCGCGCGTTGCTGCTCCAGCAGAGGCCAAATCCAACGACAATGGGTCGCCCTGGTCCGGCCCAGTCGATAGACGCGGGCTGTCGCGATGGTTGTCCCGATGTCTGGCCCGATGGATGTCCCGATGATTCGTCCTGCGGTTGTCTCCATGATTGTCCCGATGGTTGGCCCGATGGTTGTCCCACAGATTGGACCGACGGCTGTCTATAGATGATGGTCCCGATGGTTTGCCCGATGGTTGAGCCGACTGTTCAGTCGATGATTGTCCCGATCGTTGGCCCGATGATCGTCCCGATGAGTGTTCCGATGGTTCCGCTAGGACAGAACCCAAAAAGCGCTCAGGCCATGATACACCCAAAATGCTTCGTCCGACTTTAAAACAAACAACAAACAAAACATAAAAAACTAGTCCCGCGAGACAAAACAAATACCAAAAGTTCCCTGCAGGGCAAACGATAAAAAAAACACTTCGAAAATGAAACATATAGATAGAGTGAGAAACAGATCGGTGAAGAGACAGGGAGATAGATAGCTGGTAGACAGGTAGATAGAAAAATGGGCAGTCCAGATGGTTGCCCATATAGACATATACCATATAGTGAGATCGACCTGTATGTTGATAGCGGTATCGATATCTAGATCGTGAGGCCAATGGAGTATAGACACTGCTACACCCATACGTACGTGTATATATGTATATGTATATAAACATATATATATATATGTATATACATATATATATATACGCGTGCGTGTGAAAATAACGAAAATATGTATATACATACATACATTTATATGTAGTTATATATGCACCTGTATCTACGCACACACACACATTTATATGACGCACATACCAGGGGTCCAGGGCAGGGTGCCATAGAGGGTTAACTCTGGAATTCCGTGCCAGTGGTTTGTGGGCGCCAGGAGGGGCCCCAAAACCACCGCGATAGCCAAAGAGGAATCCGAATCGTTGACCAGCCGCTCCAAGGCGCACAAAATGACACCAGGACGTGCCAAGGGACCGCCCAAGAAGCGCCGAGAGGCCTGCAAGAGCACTCCCGAGAGCGTCCCAACCACCAAAAGTGACCCATTCCCGATGGAAAACGCACAGTTTGAGCATGGACGGCATCTCTGCCTTCACGGCGTTGAAGACAGACCATGGAGACCCCAAGACCGCCCCCAGGCAGCCCAAGAGGCTCCGAAGAGCACCCCAAGACAGCCCAGAAGAGCTCCAAGACGGCCCAAGAGTTGCACAATAGAGCCCAAGAGAGCTCAAAGACGGCCCCCCCAAAAGTGGCCCAAGAGCGGGAAATCGAACCAGCAAGTCGAGCTTTCCGCTCCAAGATGCTCCGAGGAGCCCCCCAAAGGCCCCAAGAGGCCCCCAAGAGCCCCCCATGACGCATCCGGAGGCTTGAAAACTGCGCCCCGTCCCATTCAAACGAACACCCAAAAGACTTCTGACTGACAACCCAAGCACACTGGCGACTGGGCCGATGATTCTCGGAAAGACGAAAGAGTAGAAGATGAGGGAGTGGAGGATTCGGCGAAATGAGGAGACTAAGGGGAAGATGGAGCGTCAGGAGGATGGGGAACCTCCAGAGGACGTCCAATATGGACTTATCAACGCCTGGAGCGACCGAGATACAGAGCGCGCGGAGCGCTCGCAAATTTGTATACATGTGTATCAAAAGTATACACAAATACATACATGCATAGAATTAGACGTGCATGGAGATACTGCCAGCTATATGTCTGCCTACGTGCCTGCGCGGAGTGGGCGTATTAGCGTGCTCCGCTGGTCCCTCTGGGAGTGTGTTTCAACCATGACGACACAAAGACTGCTGAAGATGGCCCAGGACGGCTCAAGAGGCTCTCGCAACGGCCTCCAGACGGTCCAAGAGGCCCCAAAGACGGCCCGAGAGGACTCCGAGAGGCCCTCCAGGAGAGCCCGAGGAAGCCAAACCCGTTGATTGTCCTCAGGTTGTTTAAAGAGTTTGAGGTTCTCGTTTGCTTGGATTTCCGACCGCCCAAGACGGCCCAAAAGGCGTTCGAGTTGGCCCGAAGTGCAGTTTCTTCTGCTTGACATCCACAGTCGTTATCTGATCACGATTGCCTGCGGAAGTTATGGTACACGTGGAGCATCTGTAGCTGCTCCGAGTCAGATCAAGTCCAAAAACTGACCACGTGCTTCACCCAAGTGCAGAGTTTGAATATAGTTCCAAACACACCTCGAGACACAAACCAAGCACGTGCTGCCGGACCATGCAAACGTGCAGTGTCCGATGCTGCTGACTCGACTCGTCGCCATCGAATTCTGTAGATGCACTAAATGACGAGATCAGGGCCACAAGTCGGCCCAAGAGGATGCTGCTGACTCTACTCGTCGCCACTGAATTCTGCAGATGCTCCAAATGTCGAGATCGGGGCCACAAGTCGGCCCAAGAGGACCCCGAGGGCCCCGAGGATGGCCCAGAAGCGTTTCGGGAGTGCACCCACAACACGGCCCAGGGAAGCCCCCGAAAGACGGCGCCCGAGATGCGCCAGACGGGCGCAGAGCCCTTTTGAGACAACCCAAGAGGCTCGCCAGAGGCCCAGGAAGGCCCCAAGAGTTTGTTTGTGTTGCAGTGCATCGCTGACGCGCAGGCTCCAAGGGCAACGAGTTGCCTGGGACTGGAGGCCAGGGCAAAGGAAGCCCCCAAGAGGCCCAATGGTTAACTGATAACCTTCATTAGGCAGCATACGAGGGCCGTTTCACAATGTTTGAACTCGCTTGAAAGGACTTCAAGATGGTTCCATGACGGCCCGAGACGCTCCCACGAGGGCCCCGAATCAGCCCAAGAGGACCCCAAGATGGCACAAGAGGCTCCCAAGAGGGTCTCAAGGCGGCCATACAGCGCTTCAAGAGTACATGAAGACGGCCCAGAAAGCCCCTCAAGACGGTCCCCGAGGAGATCAGGCGGGCCAACAGCCACCTACGATGGCCCAAGAAGACCCGCGAGGCCCCAGGAGGCGCCCAAGAGTGATCTGAAAGGCCCCCTAGCCTCAGGAAACTAATACCATCGATGTCCTGTTGGTCGTTGAAGGAGGTTGGGTTTCTCGCCTGTTCGGTTTTCCGACCGCCCAGGGCCGCCCCAAGGGCCTCCAAAAAACAGCTCCAAGACAACCCACGGGGTCCCCAACAGGGCCCGAAGTCGACCTAGCAGGGCCCTAAGATCGCCCACGAGGCTCTCGAGAGGGCCCCCAGGTGGCCCTGTGCACCAAAACGGCCCTGAGAAGCCACCACGACGGCCATCGGAAGCGCCAGGCGAGTCAAAAGCTCCATACGACGGCCCACGAGGCTCCAACAAGCCCCCGAGATGCCCCAGGAGGCCACTTAGTAGAGAGGCCAAGAGGGGCTCACAAGAAGCCCCCACAAGGGGCCCATGGATCCTTCTCCTCGTCGTCATGTGTTCCTTTTATCCTCCTCTCGCTCCGCCGCCGCCGCCTCCTCCTCCTCCTCCTCCTCCTACTACTACTCATACTCCTAATGTTCCTCCTACTCCTCCTCCTCCTCCTCCTCGTCCACCTCCTCCTCCTCTTCCTCCTCGTTATCCCTCCATACCGCGAACCTCTCCAACCCAGACCGCTCGCTGAATTGCCACGGGGCGTGAACTTGACCTCCCTCCTACTGCACCGACGAAGACATGGTCGAGTGCAAGGCCCGTCCTGGTTCAGACCAGTCGTCGGACTGGCGCTGTTCCTGCATTCGATCTCCTTCCTGCTGCGCTGGTGCACAGGCACGGAGGGGGGGGGGGGGGCCGCGGGCAACTGGATAGAGCGAGGGTTTATATAGAGAGGGGTTCATACAGAAGTAAGCATGTGCAAACACATACGCAGGTGGATGGCAAGCCACATTGATGTCCTAACGTGTGTCCGCTTGTGAGTCGAATGTTGCGTCCACTGCAAAACAGGAATCACGTCACCCCCGCCCACCCACCCCAACCTCCTCATCACCCGAACGATGGCCTACGAGGTGCAAACATGGTTGAGCTGCATATGATCCATTCGTACGATCAAGCGAGATCAGGAATACCATCTTCAAGCCCCCACGAAAACGTTCTACTCGAGTTGGTGGATCACCGCAGGTCTCGGCAACAGCGCGTTGCAACTATGCGCATGCGAATAACACCCCAACCGGAATGTGTGCTTCAGCACCTCGCGTGCTGCACACATCCGAACAGACACAGTAGGATGCTGGGTGTCGCAATGGCTTCGACTAGTTGCAGGGCCCCCAGGTGGAATCGATTGGACAGGCCCGCAGCGTATCATACTCCGCCTTCGGCACGCGCGCCTACACGAAACGATGGAGACGTTGCAGTGCTTCGGCCCTCGCGAGCTGGCGTCGGCCCAGCTCCCTGCGGCGGTGCAACACGTCTCGTGTTTGTTCGGCGAGCTCGGGCTCCCAATGCACTTGAGGAAGGGCAAGCACCTGTCCAGCAGCCCCGAGCTCACGGCTAGAAACTTGGGGACCTGCGCGACCCTGGGGACCGTAGCGCCAGTTGGGATCACACGGGCACGCTGGAAGAAGGCAACGCGATCATCGAGACGCTTGTGCAACCTGCGAGACGCGGGTGCGGATGTGACGTGGATCCAGCGCGGTGGACCGACGGCTTCGGCAGTGTGGAGAGCTTGTGTGGTCGGTGTGTCGGTGTGCCACCTTCTGAGCTCCACAACTTGCGTGTTGCGGCGTGTAAGAGTTGGGGTAGATATCCTCGTGGGGCCTCAGTGGGACTCAGGATGTACTCAGATCGAGATGGTAGGCGTGTCGACCCTTGGGTCATTGTCCTCAGCCAGGTGTTGTTCCAACGGGGCACTGCATGCTGGGAAGGGAACCCTAAGCCTCAGGTGCTCAACAAGACTCTGGAGATAGCCCGTGACAGGTGCTCGTCATCGAAACGACCCTGGGTGGCAGCGGCATCACCTGCTGACGCATACTATCTGATGATCTGTGGCATCGGCTGGGACGCTCCCTCGGCGGCGATGCTGGCGACGGACGACGGCGGCTCCATAAGCCTTGTGCGGCTGAGTCCAGCTGCGGTGCGGAGGCTTGTCGAGGAATGATCGAGGCGTGAGTCTGATAGGTTAGCGCTGAAGGCCGCGTCCAGCCCTTGGACCCTCCCTATCTGTTGGTTTGCCCTGGAACCGCTGGTGCACGGGACTTCCGCGAGCTGGTCGTCGCACCAGCAAAGGGCCGTGAGGCCCCTTTCTCTCGGGGACCTGTTGGTCCCAAGCTCGGCTCCACAAAAAAGGGTTGGCGCCGTCGGCCAATTGCGCAGCGTGTGGCCACCCCGACGGCTCCTGCTGGCATCGGTGCTACGAATGCGGTGCACACACAGCCCTCCGACGGGACCGTGTTTCGGCGAACCTACTGTGTAGGCCTCCTAGGGTGAAAGCTCGGAGGTTTGAGGCGGGCGAACCTTTTGCTGGGGGGATCCTCCCTGACTCTAGCCCCCTTTTCGAGCTGCCCCAGAGGGCACAGGACCTTCAGACCATGTTCTGACACCAGAGGCCCGGGTCGGGCTATATGACTAGGATGGTGTTTCTGGACTGCTCGGCCATGTCCCCTGGGTCCAGGACCCTGTCCAGGGCTGGGTGGTCCGTAGTGATGCGTGGTGGATTTGGCGGAGTGCTGGCAGCTGCGTATGGCCCAGTCCCGATGGGCCGAGGGCCCTTCCAGTCGTCTCGGGAGGCCGAGGACTGTGCTGTGAGCATGCTCTGCCAGGTCGCAATGCCCCCCTTCTCGGGCCGGGCGAAAGGGGGGGATAGCAAAGGGGGGGGGTGAAAATCAGCTCACGTAGCTGATTTTCCCGGCGCCTCCCGGCGCCGGAGGCGGCTATGTATCGAGGAACGGGCCCCTCGGTGGGGCCGAAACCAGCTACATGCAGCAGATTTCGTAACCCCCCCTTTCCCAAACCCCCCCTTTCGCCCGACCCGACCTTCGGCTGGTGCATCGAGTGCAAAGGCACGGTCTCGACGCTCTGGAGCGGCCTTGGAGCTGGAGCGAGCGCGGAGAAGCCTCGGGCCCACCTGCGGGCTCCTCTCTGGGAGGCTTCCGCGCCCAACGATATTCCACGGCCCGCAAGACCAGGGCCCAGTGCAGCATGCTGGATGTGCAGAATGATCGCACCACCCTGTGTGAAGGGGCCCTGGGACACACAAATAAATACACAAAAATAAACAGATCCCCCATATTTTCCTATATTTTCTGGGTTTTTGTCTCCCCCACCACTTCCCATATTTTCCCATATTTTCCAGGAAATCGAAGATTAATTGTGTCTGTGTGTTTCTTTCCCTCCTGACTGTGGGAGAAGCGTGGCAACGATGCCGCCGACGAGCTCGCGAGGCGGGGTGCCGCCCTCCACGGAGCGGAGGAGAGCGAGCACCATCCCTGGCGTGGCCTGGTCGAGGCCGCTGGGGAGCTGGGTCGGTGGAGTGGGCGCTTGCACGCGCTGGTTGGGGGAGGAGAGGCCTGCCGAGACCACGATGATCTCATGGAACGCTGCCTGGCCAGCCGTGCGCTGGCGGAGGCCCCGCCCGACGAGCTGGGAGACCAGAGCCAGGCGGGCAGGCGCACAGGTCGGAGCGTGCGGAGGCCCCCCCCCCCGGCAGCCCCAGCTGACGGCTTCGCCGAGCACCGCGATGCTGGGTGCAAGTTCAACGGCCACCCGCTCCTGCACGCCGCAGTGTGCGCCAGATCGGCCCGGGAGGACGGCGAGGCCATCAATGGTTGCTGTGCTTGTGGTGCCTTTTTCAGCGCTGAGCGTAGCGCCCGTCGAAGGCCCTCCTCCTGCCGTGTCTCTGTGAGCTCGCAGGTTCGGGTCTGAATCATCGGCTGGACCTGATCGAGGCAGGCAAGTACCCTTCTTGCAAGGTGGGTCCAAAGGACCTTTGCCTCGACCCCCCCCCCCCAGTCGGCGGCCCGCTGGGGGTGCGGCTGCGTCTTGCATCGCTTGCTGGCTCTGGCGAGCCCGCCCCCAGTGCCTCGGCTCCACGCGTGGAGGGTTAGGGAGCCCATAAAGGACGTACGCGCCCAGCTATGTACATGAACACGGCCCCTCGATCCGCGAGACCGGCCGTGTTATACGACCATTTGCGCAATGCGTACTCTCGAAACCAGCGTGGATTCATGTACATGTACGTCCTTTTTTCGCTCCTGAAGGGTGGGGGGCTGCGTGGCGTGGGCACCTTGGGGGGGAGGACGCCCCGAGCCGAGGAGCTCATGGTCTCTGGCCTTCGAGGGTCCGGCCTGGCGGCCGCCCGCGCCGGGGGGGCCGGACTCCCGCGCAAGGGCGCAGCGAGTGGGCCCGACGAGGCCCACGATCTCGATGTCGAGGAGGCCTCTGATGCCACCGGTGGCGGGCGCTGGGCGCCCGAACGCACCTGGCTTCAGGCCGCCTGCTCATCTCATCTCATCTGCACCGAACGGTGGATGGTGCTCGAATCACGTTGTGTCCAGACATGAAGTGGCGCTAGTACTCGCGACTCACAGAATACGCTGCGAACCTGCCGTCTGACAGATGGCTACTACGTGTTATTGAGTGGTCGCCAGAAGGCACCCAATCGCAAGGGGGACCGTACAATACGTAGGAGTGCGACGCGAAATCGTTCTCCCTTGAGTTTGGGCTCGGCGAGTGGAGAGTGGCAGCCAGAGACGCAATCGCATGGAAGCGCATGGAAGCGTATGGAAGACTTCCTTAGAAACGTGAGTGCACATTAGCTTGTATTCCTTCCGCCCCCCCCATCCTCCTCCTACACCTGCTCCCTCCGTTCCTTCTCCCCCCTCCCCCTGGACTTGCCAATGCGCCCCTGTTCTGCTGCACCGGCAGCAACGTTTTGCTGCGTTTCTCCGCCTGTCTCCTACGCGGCCGCCCCTTGCGGTTATACAGCCTTGTCTTGACTTGACCTGGCCCCGTCCGAACTTCCCCCCTCGCTCGCGGCCGATTTCCGCAGGGACGCACTGACCGGCGTCCGTGCAAACCAAGGCCAGTCTCTGCAGGATCCTGAAGGATCCTGCGCACAAGCCCGGGTCCATGCACCCGTGGCTCTGCAGGATCCTGCGAGCCCCGGCGCGCTGGCCGCCCCCCGATGTCCCAGACATCCGGCTGCTCCAACTTTTTCGATGCGTGGGCCCCGGAGGCCTGGACCACTTCCCTGGGACCGGCTTCCCGCCCGGAGCCATTCCTTTGACGCTCCCGAGGCGGCGAGGGTCCCCCGAGGCCGAGAACGATCCCAAACCGGCCGCTCCAAATGTGCTGGAGCGTCGAATCTCTGGGTTGACCCCCGTCCCATGGCTCCCGGGGTCCTCATTGGACGCCCGATATGGGCATGGAAGGACTGGGTGCGATGCCCAACGACAAAAGTGGTCCAACAACGACAGCGGCCGCTGTTGAAGATGCGGTCTTCTGCCTCCAAGGCACAACATCCGCGGAGACACCGACAGAGAGTCCTGTTCAAAATGAACAAGAACTGCTGTCGGTCTTTGCACCCCTTCTTTCCGTGTGTGCGTGTTTTTAATAAGAAAACCTATGCGAGTCTCTCTCTACGACTCCTTCTCTCTCTCTCTCTCTCTCATTATTTTTCTCTATGTGTTTCCGTTTCTCTCTCTCTCTCTCTCTCTCCCTGTCTCTCTACATGTTTCCATTGTCCTGCGTCAAACCTGCGCCGATCCTTCTCCCACCTAGCCGAGAGCATTTGAACCTTCACAACAGGAACCCTTTGGAAAGCACCACAAAGGGATTCCATGTGAAAGCCTCTCAACAGGAACCCTTTGAAAGGCACCACAAAGGAGTTCCATTGGAAAGCCTCTCAACAGGTCTTCATTTGGGAAGCGCTACAAAAGGATTGCATTTGAAAGCATCTCAACAGGATTCCTTTGGAAAGCACCACAGAAGGATTCTATTGGAACGCCTCACAATCGGAATCTGTTGGAAAGCGCCACAGAAGGATTCTATTGGAAAGCCTCTCAGCAGGATTCGTTTGGAAAGCCCCACAATGGTACCATTGGAAAGCCTCTCAACAGGATTCCTTTGGCAAGCCCCACAGAGGTACTCTATGGGAAAGCCTCACAATCGGATTACATTGGAAAGCTTCACAATCTGATTCCTTTGGGAAGCACCCCGAAGGGAGTCTGTTGGAAGGCCTCACAACAGGAACCCTTTGGAAAGCACCCCAAAGGGATTCTAGTGGAAAGCCTGACAGCAAGAACCCTTCGGAAAATGCTACAAAGGGTTTCAATTGGAAAGCGTCACAAAGGAAATCCTTTGGAAAACTACACAAAAGGGATTCCATGGGAAAGCCTCACAATTGGAATCTTTTGAAAAGCGCAACAAAGGGATTCCATTTGAAAGCCTCACATCAGGAACCCTTTGAAAAGCACCACAAAGGAGTTCCATTGGACAGCCTCTCAACAGGATTCCTTTGGAAAGCACAACAGAGGGATTCTATGGGAAAGCCTCGCATTCGGAATCCTACAGAAATCGCAACACAGCGATTCTACTGGAACGCCTCACAATCGGAATCCTTTGGAAAGCACAACAAAGGAGTTCCATTGGAAAGCCTCCCAACATGGTTTCTTTGGAAAGCGCAACAGAGGGATTCTATTGGAAAGCCGCAATCCAAACTGCTACCGTTGGGAGGATGGCGCTGGAACACAAATCCTCACAACAGGAACCCTTTGGAAACCATCACAACAGGAACCCTTTGGAAATCCTCACAACAGGAACCCTTTGGAAATCATCACAAAGGGATTCCATTGGAAAGCCTCCCAACAGGATTCCATTGGAAAGCACAACAGAGGGATCCAATTGGAAAGCCTCACAACAGGATTCCTTTGGAAAGCACCCCAAAGGGATTCTCATGGAAGGCCTCTCAACAGGATTCCGTGGGAATGCATCACAGAGGGAGGGTTCAGCGCCGCAGGTACGAACCCCTCCCGCGACCTCCTCCCTGCGACTCCTCTCCATCCTCTTCCTCCTCCCCCTCCTCCCCCATCCCCCCCTTCTGAAGGAATGCAACAACTTTGGGAAAACCATTGGAAAAACCAAAAAAACCAAAGAAACCTAAGTGCTGGAAACGAAAACTTTAGGAAACCCATTGGAAAAACCAAAAAAAAAAAAAAAAAAAAAGATTCCACAGAGAGTGCGGGGATTCCCTTTGGACGTGTCCCTTCGGACGGGTGTTCCCCGCACTCTCTGTGGAATCTTTGTTTTTTTGGGTTTTTTTGGTTTTTCCAATGGGTTTCCTAAACTTTCCGTCTCCACCACTTAGGTTTCTTTGGTTTTTTTGGTTTTTCCAATGGTTTTCCCAAAGTTCTGGCATTCCTTCAGAAAAGGGGGAGAGGGGGAGGAGGCGGAGGAGGACGAGGAGGAGGAGGAGGAGGAGGAAGAGGAGGATGATCGGGAACAGGATGAGGAGGAAGACGGAGAAGGATGAGGAGGAAGAGGAATGCGCTACGAACGAAAACACACAGAAGAGAGAGCGAGAGAGAGAGAGAGAGACGCATGAAACCCTCGGAGGGCCGAAAGCCCGCCGAATCATCCAGCCTGGAGCTGAAAAAGATCACGCTTAAAAACCACCAGGCCCCCTTTGCGCCTGAAGCCCTTTCCGTACCCATGCCGATCGTCCCGAGGTCCTTCTCTGGTTGAGCAGAGACCGACCGTCCCAGCATTCCCATCGGCACAACCCTGCGCTCCCGATAATAATCCACTGGGGATACTAAAATTCGGGGGTCTAGCGGGGGTCATCAACGATTTTCCTGGCGAAGGTGATGATGATGATGATGCTGATGATGATGATGATGATGATGATGATGATGATGATGATGATGATGATGATGATGATCCTGGGTGCTCGTGTAGACTGACCCTGTAGATGCGCTAAAAAAACTCCAATGCTCTGCCTGCTCGAAAAGCGCATGTAACTTCAAAATCCAATCGGTCCCCATGGCCCTGCCACACGCTCCTGACTCGGGAACGGCTGAGAAAATGAGAATCCCATGGCCCTGCCGCACGTTCGTGACTTGGGACAACTGAAATGGTGAGAATCCCAGTAGCCCTGCCACACGCTCGTGATTGCGGAAGCTGAAATGGTGAGACCACCATTGCCATGTTCAGCGTTTTTGATGCTGTCAACATAAGATGGTAGCAAATTCGATTCGCAACTTCCCCTGGTAATTATCAAGTTCGGCCTCCGCGCATCTCTCCACAAGTAAATCCTAAAGCACGGGATAACAAAGATCCAGGGGGTTAAAGGGGGGGTACGTCATTATCCGGGGCACAGGGTTACCACGACATGTTCTAAAACACTGAAGAGCTGAAAGAACAACATGAGCCCGATGTGTTGAAACAAGACAGTCTCAGCCAGGCATGTTCTACGAACATGTCGTGCAGACCACGCTGTTCTTGGAACATTTGAAGCAATGGCGAAGCGTCCTGGTTCGCCTATAGCCCTATCAAACAATGTTCTAAGAACGGTTTGTGGTTTCCACGAACTGTTCTTATGACATTCCTGGCGGAGTCTGTCTTGTTTTAACGCATCGGTTCTATCTTCTAAGAGCATTGTTTTTGTTATTAGAACACTTCTGGGTTCTAAGAACATTCCGTGGTAGGACTACAGGAATGCCGGGACGGTCGGTCTCTGCTCAAACATTCTTTGGTGGCCCCATAGGCAGGCCAGGACGCTTCGCCACTGCTCGATCTGGGATTCGGGCCGGGCAGGACGGCCGTCGTCGGCGCCGGCCAGCCTGAAGGGGCCCTGGGACACACGAACAAGTACACACAAAAAAACAGGATCCCCGATAGTTTCCTGTATCTTCTGGGTTCTTGTCTTCCCCCCCACTTCCCATATCTTCCCAGATTTTCCCTGGGAATCGACGATTACTCGTGTCTGTGTGCTTTTTTCCCTCCTGGCAGCCCTCCTCCGAGGGCCGGCCCCCCTCACGCCTCCGTCTTCGGCCGCTTCGCGGCCGGCTCCTCCCCGGCGCCTCCGCCCTCGGCGCCGCCCTCGGCGCCGCCCTCCGCCTCCGCCTCCTCCTCCTCTGCAGGCGCAGGCCCCGGGATTCGACGCCTCCGAGATTTAAGTCGGGCGTGTCCCCCTACCGGGGGATTCTCGACGAAAAGCAAAAATTACCCAAAAAATGCTCCAAAATGGTGAAAAAGTACTCGAAAATGGTCCCCAGACTATCTTTTGACTATTTTTTGATATTCCCCCTGTAGAGGAACAGGCCCGACTTAATCCTAGATGGGGTCGGAGGATTTCACAGCATCGCCGATGCATCGACGATGCATCGCCGAGGCATCGGCGATACATCGGCCATGCACTAGCGACGTCAGAGATGCATCGGCGACGTCAGCTTGGAGAAAATCTGGCCCCACATCGAGCCGCATCGCCAAGGCATCGGCGATGCAGAGCAATCCTCCGACCCCATCTACTCCGACCCCATCTGGGAGGCCTAGAGAGATCCGACGCTCCAACAAGAATTGAAGCGGTGGTTTTGGTGCCGCTTTCGGCCTCTGGGGGACCTTGCCGGGCCTCGGGAGCGTCAGAAAACAACTCAAGACGAGAAACCGGTCCCATGCAAATGGTCCAGACCTCTGGGGCCCACGCATCGAAAAAACTGGAGCAGCCGGACGTCTGGGGACGAGAACGAAGGGGCCAAGGGACACACAAACAGAGAGACACAGAGCCCAGGTTCCCCGTGTCTTACCACATCTTCTGGAGATTCGTCTTCCCCTCCACCTCCCAGGCAGGATATTTCCCCGCATTTCATGGGATGCCTACTTTTCCCTCACGAGGGAAAGAGGGACGGACAGGAGCGAAGTCGAGGCCAGGACGTGTACTCCTCGACCGCCCAGAGAACCGATCACCCTGAGCCTCGGGTGGCAGTGGGCACGGGCATACACTAGGAGGAAGAGGAGGAGGAGGAGGAGGAGGAGGAGGAGGAGGAGGACCAGGAGAAGGAGGACCAGGAGGAGGAGGAGGAGGAGGAGGAGGAGGAGGAGGAGGAGGAGGAGGAGGGCCCCCCTGGGGCCCAAACGCGCCCATGCCCGCCGCCCCTCTTGGGGTCCCAGGGCATCGGCTCCCCAGGCGGTGGGGGTATGTTCGGCGGCGAGCCCGGGGGGGAAGGCGAGAAGCGGTGGGTCTTTCCTCGGAGAGCTCGGAAAGCCTCGAGCCTTCCGAGAAGTGTGCTGCAGTGGAGCCAGTCCACAAGAAACCTTCCACAGGAAACCCACCCCTGAGACCCCAGGACGTCCATCGATGTTTGGCGTGGGAACGTCACGACTTCCATGGCAAAACCATCGAGACCCAAGAAACCCAGGGCACCCTGGAGGCAAGCAGGGTGTTTCTTGGCAAGGGCCCCCACTGTAAGCTTTCCCGGACAACGCATAAAGCTTCTCAGAAGGCTGGGGGGGGTTCTGAGAAGCCCCGCAGCCTTTTGATAAAGCCTCATCCCTCTCACTTCCACCCCTTTGGACGCCCGAGATGGGTACGGAAAGAATGGGTACAATGCCCAACAACAAATGTTGTCCCAAACCAACAGCGGCCGCTGTTGGGCAGGCGGCCTTCTGTCTTGAATGGAAGCAGGCCGCGGCGGCATGGACAGCGAGTCCTGTTCAACATGAACAGGATCCGCTGCTGGGTTTTGTACCCATTCTTTCCGTGCCCATTTCATTCGTGCAGAACCCCTTCGCTCCCCACCGATGTGTAGAAATCCCCGCCTCGCAAACGAGAGGGTGAGCGAAGCGGCGCACGTAGCTGGTGCTCCTGGCGTCTCCCAGCGCCGGGAGGCGCCCGTGATGTGCAGCGTGCTGCACGCATGCGATGTCGGGTATGCAGCGTGCTGCCGCCCGCGCGCCCGTGGTATGCACCGTGCTGCCGTACCCCCACCCCTTGCGTGACCTCCCCGTTCCTGGAGCAGGGACCGACAGCCCAGGCATTCCTGTAGGCCTACCACGACATGTTCTTGGAACCCATACATGTTCTAAGGAGCAAAAACAATCCTCTTTGAACAGGAACCCGACGTGTTAAAACACGACAGTCTCAGCCAGAAATGTTCTAGGAACAGTTCGTACAGACCACAATAAGTTCTTAGAACATTATTTGGTGGGTCTCTAGGCAAGGCAAGACGCCTCGCCTCTGCTTGACTTTCGCCCGACCCGATCCTCTTCGCCCTCGAGCAGCTCCTCCTCCTCGCCCTCCTCTCGGGGGGCGCCGGCTATCTTGGGCTAGGTCGGGCATGTCCTCCTACAGGCGGATCTTGGAGGAAAAATGAAGCACAGCCAAAAGAGATTCAAACCATGATCAGTAATGTCCGAAAAACATGCCACTGCTTTTACAATGTTTTCGAACATCCCTCCTGTCGAGGGACGCGCCCGACTTACACCTTGGGGCGCATGCCTTCGCGCACCGCGGCCACCTCTGCGCCCCCCAGGCCGGGGGGGGAGGGCCACCGCTCCAGCCGAACCCCGGGCGCACGAGGTGCGCCCGGGACGCGCGAAGCGCACGTCTCCTCGCACCCCATGCGGGCGACGCAGGCCAGGTTTGGGGCGGGCATGTTCCCCGACAGGCGGGCTTTGGACGATTATTTGTTCAATATATATATATATATAATCAAGAAAAACAAAAGCTGACAACGTATAATCGACAAGTCGTCCCCAGCCTATTTGTTTACAATTTTTGGATACTCGTCCTGCAGAGGGGCGTGCCCGACTTCAGGCCAGGGGCCCCCCTCGCCAATCGTGCGCTGAGCCGAGCCCCGGGAGAAGGTCAGGCCAGGACAAAGATCGGGTCGGGCGAAAGGGGGGGATAGCAAAGGGGGGGTTTGAGAATCAGCTCACGTAGCTGATTTCCCCGGCGCCTCCCGGCGCCGGAGGCGGCCATGTATCGAGGAATGGGCCCCTCGGTGAAGCCGACACCAGCTGCATGCAGCAAATTTCGTAACCCCCCCTTTCCCAATCCCCCCCTTTCGTCCGGCCCGACAATCGTGCGCTGAGCCGAGCCCCGGGAGAAGGCCAGGCCAGGACAAAGAAGACAGCATCGGACCGGGACAAAGAGCGGGGGAACCTCTGAGATCTGGCGGCCCTGGCAGGTGCACCGGGCGCCGCGGCCTTTAACCAGAGCGTGCCCGAACTCGGGGGGGAGCGCTCCGGGGACGCTCTGGAACGGACTTATCTGATCGTCCCAGCCACGCCCGAGCCCGGGCCTCGGGGGGCCCAGTTTTGGGTGTGGCTTAATGGGGGGGTCACAAATGGGGGGGTCAGAAACGGTCCCCTTTCGTGCCCCTTTCGGGCCCCTCCGGAGCCCCAGGGGGCTCGTTTAGGTACCGTTTGGGTACCTTTTCGGACCACCCGCGACACCCCCCCATTTATGACCCCATTACGCGGCGCCCAATCGTCCCAGCCACGTCCGAGCCCGGGCCTCGGGGGGCCCAGTTGGAGAAGCTCATGGCGCCCCGGCTGTCCTGGCAGGCCCGAGGCGAGCATGCAGCACCAGAGCCTCGTCGCAGATCGCGCTCCCCGCACCGCGCGCGGGGACGCTCTGGAACTATACTGTGTCCTTGCCCTGGCCCCGCCCGACGGGACACCCGGGGCCGGCGCCCACGCCTCCCTGGCTTCGGGAGCGGCCAAGAGGGGGGTGTCCAAGAGGGGGGGGGTGCAAACCATGACCGGCGGCACGTGCGCGGCCCAGCGGGGAGGCCAGGGACGTAATGAAATAAGAAGAGGCGCCATGAAATCTGGGGAAAAATCATGGCCCCCGCCATGATTCGTTAGAGGCTTAACGACTTCTGCCGTCCTTCGACTCGCGCTGGAGCGGCCGCGAAGTGCTCGAACTTTCCCTGGAGATCTCTGGATTTACCCAGATTTATCTAGATTTACCTGGATTTACCTCGATTTATCTGCATTTACCTGGGTTTATCTGGCTCGATTCTCACAAGTCGATTGGCGAAAAGTCGACAAGCCCTAAGGGAATGATATTCCCCCCCCCCTAGTCATCACCTCCCTCTTTTCCGCCCCCGATGGCCAGTCCGGGATGGCGCAGGCGCCGACGGCGCCGGGGCTTGAGGGCCTGGGACCTCCGAGAGGCCGTGGCTCTGTCACGGCGCGGAGCCCCCGAGGCCACGGCCCCTTCCCGGGGGCCAGCTGCGCGTCGTGAGCCGCTCGTTTGAAGGGGCCCTGGGACACACAAATAAATACACACAAATAAAAGGATTCCCCATATTTTCCTATATTTTCTGGGTTTCTGTCTTCCCCCCCACTGCCCATATTTTCCCATATTTGCTTCGGAATCGACAATTCATTGTGTCTGTGTGTGTGTTTTTTCCTCCTGATCGTTGACAGTCCCCAGGCCTGGTCCAGGCCCCTGGAGGCCCGAGACGGCACAGAAAGCTGCCCGCCGCGAGCCCTGCACGGCGCGAGGGGGGCTCCTGGGGCTCGGGATCGGCGGTGCGGGTGGGCCAGTGGGCGACGCCCCCCGATCCTCGAGGCACGTGTCCGCCCACATCTCCTTCCACTCGGAGGCCTTCATCGGCTTCGGCCGCTCGGCCTCGGGCTCGCCGTCCCTGTTGGCCAGGAAGTCCTGCTGCGCCCGCACGATGGCCTCGCGGGCGGAAAAAACGCACCGCCGCACCCGCGGGCCCTGGCAGGGCGGGCCCCCTGGGCGGCGACCCCGCGGACGAGCGGCGTTTCTTCGCGGATGCCCCGCGCGGAACGCGGCTGTGCGACCGCGCATCCGCGGGGTCGCGCTCCGGAGTCCAGACCGCGAGGGCGTGGATGTGGACAGGCTCGCCGCTCGTGGCGGCCTCCGCCGTGCCCTTCTCGCCGAGCTTGCCCACCAGCTTGTCGACGTTGAGATGCACGGCCGGGCGTCGCCAGAGGAGGCCCCGAGCCCAGGGCGACCCCGAGCGCTTCCAGTGAGCTGCGGCCCAGCGGTGCGCGACGAAAAGAAGCGGATCTTACGCGAAGTGACAACAACAACAACAACAACAACAACAACAACAACAACAGCAACAGCAACAGCAACAGCAACAGCAACAGCAACAGCAACAACAACAACTACAACTACAACTACAACTACAACTACAACTACAACTACTACTACAACAACAACAACTACAACAACAACAACAACAACAACAACAATCATGTCAAGACTGTTTGCCCTTATCAGCTCGAGTGTCCAATAATGCGAATTTCCCAAACCCTCGATGCCCGCCCTCGTCGTCTTCGATCGAACCCCATTTGGGGGGCATACCTTTCTTCCCTGCAGGCCGGGCCCCGGCAAGCGGCGGGGCGGCCGCGCACCGTCGGCCTGGCCAGCGGCAGCGCTGATCGGCGGGGCAGCCGCGGACCGTCGACCCGACCCCAAGAGGGACGGACAGGGGACCGACCACGACGACGACGACGACGACGACGTCGACGACGACGGCGACGACGAGGACGACGACGGCGGCGACGAGCGAAAGCGAGAGCGCGAGAGAACGACAGCAGGGCCACGAAGGACACGAAGAAGGCCACGAAGGGCGACAGCGGGGACACGAAGGGAATGCGTATGGGGCCACGAAGAGCGCGAACGAGCGGGGGCCACGAAGGGCAGATAATGCGGGGCCACAGAAGGCAACAATGGGGCCACTGAGGGTAGCAACTGGGCCACGTAGGACAGTGAGGGGGCCACAAACGGTGACAGCGGTGCCACGAAGGGCATGCACATGGGGCCACAACGGGCGCGACTCCTGGGTGCCTGGGTGTCGGGAGCGCGGCGCTTGAGCAAATTGCGAAAAAATCCAACGCAAGGGCGCTAGTCTTCAATAAATTGCGAGCAACTCTCCAGCGAGTGCGCGACTCCAGAGCGCCGGGAGAGCGATTCCTGAATTAATTATAAGGAAGTCCCAAGCGAGAGCGCGGTCCCTGAAGAAAATGCGAGAAAGTCTCGGGCGGGAGCGGAGGTCCTGGGTAAATTGTGAGAAGTCTCAGGCGGGAGCAGTTGTTGTTGTAACCCGGGGGCCAGGGGCGCAGTTTGAGCATCAAGACTTTCCCTGTCTAAAAACAGGGTGCGAGCGTCGAGGGGCACGCTAAGATTGAGAAAAACAATATGCACCGGTGAGCGGGGATCAACAATAATTATTCCTCAGAAGTGAGAGTTCAACAACAACAACAACAACAACAACAACAACAATAATAACAACAACAACAACAACAACAACAACAACAACAACAACAACAACAACAGCAACAGCAACAGCAACAGCAACAGCAACAGCATCAGCAACACCAACAACAACATCAGCAACAATAACACCAACAACAACAGAAGCCACAACCATACGAACAAAAAAGGCAACAACAACAACAACAACAACAACAACAACAACAACAACAGCAGCAGCAGCAACAACAATCACAGCAACCATAAGAACAATCACACCAACACCTACACCAAACCGAAAAGCGGCAGCAACAACGACAACAGCCACAGCAACAGCAACAGAGCCAATAGCAACAGCAACAGCAACAATAACAAGAACAACAACAAACAATGTACGCGGAATATTGCGCAGACCGCCCACGCGGCACGCCACACTGGAAACGGGGGCGCTCGCGCGCGACCTCACGCGGGCAGCGTACGCTCCAGGGTCGGTGAAGACAAACCCCGTTGCCCTTCGTCGCGCGAAGCTGCGACCACCTTGGGCCACGACCTCGCCTGGCAACCTCCGGGATGGACTCGTCCACGAGGTCCTCCTCCTCGTCGCGGAACAGCTGGTCCAGGCGCGAGAGGTCCACGGGCACCAGCATCTCGTCGTCGGGGAAGGCGCCCGGGAACGCGAAGGCGTCCACCACCTGCCTGTCCACCGCCTCGCCGCCCTGGAGCTTCAGCTTGGCCAGCAGCAGGGCCTTCTGGGAGACGTAGAAGAGGTCCTCGCCGTCGAGGCCCTCCGCGGCGTCCTCCTCGGGGCCCCCCCCCGCCGCCGCCATGGCGGCCCCGGGGCAGCCCGCGGCGGAAGGCCGCACGCGCCCCCTCGCGAGCCAGCGGCTGCCCGCGAGCACGAGCGGGCAGGCAGGGCATCATCATGCGAGAGCGGGCGGTCGCTCCTCCTCCTCCTCCTCCTCCTCCTCCTCCTCCTCCTCCTCCTCCTCCTCCTCCTCCTCCTCCATCCTCCCTCCCCTCCCTCGCCCCCCCTCATCCGAAAGGGGACAAAGGTTGAACCCCGAAGTGCTCGACCCCGTGTTCGCGCCAGGAGGAAGTTTTGTGCGGGCGACAGACGTGAACGGACCCGAGCATGCAAGCGGACAAGCAAGCGGGCGAGCGAGCAATCAAGCGCATTGGCAATCAGGCATGCACACGAGCGAGCAGGCTTGAGTGCAGTCCAGCAGACTGGCCAGCGCGCAAGAATGTCAGCGCCCAGACAAGCAAGAGGGCAAACGTTCAAGCAACCAGTCAAGCAAGCATGCCCCCGAATAAACCAGAAAATAGGGATGGATACGAGCAGGGAAGCACACGATGTTACAAACATGTGTGCTTGAATGCAGCCAAGCATTTGAATTATACATCCCACTCGCACAGAGACAGAACAGCAAGCACGTACTCCAGCATAGAAACTGGCTTACGTTCAAGCGTGAAAACACTCAAACACACAAAGCGATCAAGCAGGCAATACTGCTTAGATAGTCCACCTGAGCAAATGAGCCAATGAGGGGGCCATGGTTTAGTTGTTCCCATCGTACTTGAGAACCAGGTCCCAGAAAAAATGTCGGGCAGTCAGACGAATATCGAAACAGTGTCTGCCCGACACGCGAGCGAAATGTCGACAGAGTATCGCCTCCCATGGCCCGACACGGGAAAACTTCCAGGTGCCGTTACTTTCTTGGTGCTAGAGATTCTTTCTGGCGGTCAAGGCTACCCGTTGGAAGCGCACCGGGGCCAGGGCCCTGCGGAAGACACACCCCAAAGGAAGCCGGTGCAACATGCATCAGGATCAAGACAAGCATGGCCCGGAGCAGGCGTGCAGGGCAGGCCTCTCCACGGAGTCGGGGCGGTCCGAGATGGCCACCCGACTCCCTGCTCCGTGTTGAAGGATCAGCGTGGGGGGCGGGGGGCATCGCGTGAGGGTGTAGAATGAGCCTGTCCACCGCGAGGCGTGGGGGGGTTCGACCGCGTCAAGGGGGGGGAGGGGGGTCGGCGCGCGTGGGAGTTCGGCGACGTGCACCAGGAGCGGTGGTCGGAATAACTCTGGGGAGTATCGATCCGTGGCCACGAGGGTGCCCCAAAGCGATCACGAGCGCCCAGAAAGCGCAACCACGACCCTGGCACCTCGATCCTGAGCCTTGAGCAGGGACCAACCGTCTCGGCATGCCTATAGGCCTTCCACGAGATGTTCCCATAGCAAAAGAACCTGTAAGGACAATAAATGTTTTGCTCCCAACGACCCCCACTGAAATCGTCGGCGAAAGTTCCGCAGACTGGTGCTTTTTATTACTACGGCCGGCCTGAGCTCGGCGAGAATGTCGCGCTTGGCAAAACGCCGTCACTCGGTGGCTGCTGCACTCTACCCTGCCACCTGATCTTCGGTTGTCCTTCTCAAAACATGAACGGCTTGTCGATGTGACCAGTCTTACATCCGCTCGCCTGCTTCGCTTCACAGGGGGACGTTAATCGGTCGCCGCTGCATTCTGAAATATTAAGCGTGCTGGAACCACATCTGCTATAATACATGATCTTATGTTCTGCTGTGGACAGGCCGCTGTTACGTCGTGACGCCTGTCACGATTGAGACGTCGCCCAATCGGTCGGTGCTGCGTCTCTTTGTTCACGTGGCATGGCTGACCTTGGCGCGCGCGTCTCAATGGATGACACGCCATTGATCGGTCACTGATGTTCCTGTACGCTGTATCCTAGGTGATTCAAATATTATGTTATTACGATATGACCTGCTAGGTTCGCTTTACTGTATGCTACATTGCACTATGTCCTGTTATGTAGTGTTGCATTACAGATGTCGGCTGTGTTATACTACTCACCAGGGGCTGCTAAAATTAGATCAAGGTATAATTATTGTGGTGAAACGTTCTTTTGTGTGTCGGAGCTTGTCACTCCTAGCCTATTCAAATATGTCCTACAATCTTCTGAGACTAAACGCGTGTGTACACTCGCATCGACTGATATAGTAGTCTGGCATTGCACTATTATTGTGATAGTGCACTCCAGTTATGGTGTTGTTGTGCGACCTTACTTCCGATTCCATGGTACGGCAGTGAACTGCACGAATGTTGTCCTGTGTTTGTGTAGCTTGTAGGTGCAAGTTGCTATGCTGTGCTAGTTTCAGATGTAGTCGCTCTCTCGCTCTCTCACTGTTATCAAGCAAAGCATGTGATATGCGTGGGTACGACTCTCCGTTGTGCTCTGTTGTAGTAGATATGGTGCATGTTCATTGCGTTGTGTACAGTACGCAAACCATGTCGGGTCATGATGCCCTTCTCCAACCATGTTATATATCAATATGGTATGTTATAGTCGCTACCGCAGCCGTAATAGAAGTGATAGAACGAGTGCGTTATGGTATGTGATGATCTGTGAGGTTATCCTCTGGCATGCCCCGTGCTGTCACATCACGTACGAGTTGTAATAGAATGGAGGGCCATGCTATGGAATTGTTTCTGGAATGCCATGTTCTGGCATGGCATGCTACAGTATGTGTTGTTGTGGGTTGGCATGCGGCGTTACTGATCACTATGCGATGATTTTCTCTGCTATGGTGTAGCAGTCATGCTCAATTGTGCTACATCAGCTTAGGTCGTACTACAGTCACTGATGTGAGCGTAACAGTAGCATAGCAATTAGGTTGAACTGTGTAATGTTCTTATATGCTACCCTCGGTTCGGCACCGTGATGCCACAGTATGATGTGTTAGAGTATGGTAAGATGCGCTGTGTGATGACGTGTCAGAGTATGCTGTGTTTTGGCGTACTCTGACTGGCAATGATAAAGCGTTCTATGTTATGTGGTGTTCTGTTCTGACCAGGTCGTCATACTATGGTAGACCCTGTGCTGTTAAGCTAGTAGTGTGCACGACTGCTGAATGAATTTTTCGTCGTGCCAGCAATCGTGACATCCGTAGTGGCAACAGTCGTCTGCAAACACGATGTGTTATGTTATGGTGTGTTATGATATATGCTGGTGTGATCCTATATCGGGTAATGTGTTGTAAAACAAAACATGGTATGGTCTTTGAAGTGCTGCCGTGTACCCTGCTATAGTTTGCTCGTATGGTACAGTGCGCTCGTATGGTACAGTCCGCCCTGGTATGGTTTGCTGTAGTATGTGATGGTCTGGGCATCATACAGTTTTATGCCATGATAACATGCATTATGTAATGTTATGCTTAGTACGGCTTCTCTGATAGATGTCCCCACTAGTGCTGTGCGCTCTTGATGCCAATGATTCATGCCTCTTTGCTCATCCGTCGTGACGCCTGGACGGCGTGACGCCGTGACGCCTCCTCTTGGGGCTGTCTGGTATGCAGGGTGTCGTCTTTCGTCGAAGACGCGAGGCAGGACACTCAGGGATTTTTGCGATCGCGGTATGGTGTCGTCATTCGTCGAGGACGCGAGGCGGGATACTCATGGACCACCAAGATCATGTGGGTTCTGGCGACCGCGAGAGGGTGTCCTCATTCGTCGAGCACGCAAGGCGGGATACTCAGAGACCACCCGGATCCTGTGGGGTCTGGCGACCGAGGTATGCAGTGTAGAACATCAAGCCGATGTATTCAAACACGGCTGTCTCAAACCAGAACTGCGCTGAGAACATCTGGTGCAAACCATAAAAGGCTCTTAGGACATTCTTTGGTGGGCTCACTGTCCACACACGACGCATCGAGCAGAGCAACTGCTTGAACCCATCACGCGCCCACGTACTCTTTCTGCCCCGGCGCGCTCGCGCGCCGAGAGTTCGCGGCGCACGCAAGTGGGTGGAAGGGCGGAAGGCTCCTCAGGAGGCTACCTCTCAAGGAGCCGGCCCCAAATCTATAGATGAGGCACGCACCTTCTACGAGGCAGGAGTACGCCAAGAAGATACATATACACACAGACACCCTCCGAATAATTTTACATGTGCCTGCAGGGAGGGCGGCGGTGTATGAAATCGCTGGCTCCTAGTGGTGACTTATACACCGCCACCCTCCCCTGAGGCCCGAATCATCCATGGGAGGGTGTCTGTGTATGTATTGTTGTGGCGGAAGGGATATAGTGCCCAACAACAGCTGTTACCCAAAACCGACAGCGGCCGCTGTTGGGAAGGCGAGCTTGTGTCTCAAGGGGACAGCGTCCTCGACGGCGCGGACGGCGAGTCCTGTTCAAAATGGGCACGGAACTGCTGCTGGTCATCGTACCCATTCTCTTTCCGTACCCCGTGTCGATCGTGCCGATCTGTGAAGCAGGAGTGATCTTTCTGCCCGGGCGCGCTCGCGCGCCGATAGAAGGATAAAGAACGCCATAAACATAAACTGGTGGCGCTCCGCGCGGACTTCTTGGATCTGCGCCGGACCCCCTTCCCTGGCGCGCGGAGCGCACCCAGGGCGGCGCCAAAGGCGCCGCAGGGGGGGCCCAGCGCGGATCTGAGAAATCCGCGCGGAACGCCAACAGTTTATTGTCATGGCGTTTTTTCGACGGTGCCATTCTATGAAGCCGTCTCGATCGTGCCGATCTATGAATGAGCATCGTTTCACCGATCCTTCTCCCCACTCGCGTGGCCTGGGCCCCACTGGCCAGTTTACCCCAAGATGGGGATATGGGCAGTTTCTGTCCGATCTCGAAGGGTACATCCCCGGCTGGGGGGATGAGATGGCGGGCTCCGGATGGGGAGGGATCGGGATGGGGATGGGGATCCGTCAAACGATACTGAATGGGGCAGGCGTGCTCTTTCTGCCCCAGCGCGCTCGCGCGCCGAGGGGCCCTACAGGTCTCTGAACGCCCTGCCGGGCGCCGCGGCCTGCCTCTCCAGCGCCGGCGGCGGCGCGGCTCTCCCTGCGAGAGGGCGTCCTTTTGGGCGGGGCGCCGGGCCGTCGTCGGGAGGCGGGGGGGGGGGGCGTACGGCCGTGATGGTATACTACCAGGGGGAACGCACAGGAGATTCTCTCTCTCACGCACACACACACACACCACTGCCTGTCCTTCCCGCGCCTCGTCCTCCCCCCCCACACACTCCTTCCCTCCTGCCCCCCACTTCTCTGGGGCCCTCGTCGGCAAGATGCTCTGCTGTGTTGTGTCTGTGGCTGGGGGCTCGCGGCCGCGCAAGGAAGGGAGGGCATCCTTTGTCCAGCGTTTCGGTATTGGGCTTGACGAGGGGCATGTTCTCCACCGCCACCACCATGAGTTGGAGGGGAAGGGGGTCCTCCCCCTCCTCCTCCTCCGCCTCCCTCCTCCTCCTCCTCCTCCTCCTCCTCCTCTCCTCCTCCTCCTCCTTCCCCCGTCCGACTTATGGTGGTGGTAGTGGAAAGCAGGCCCATCACTCGAGAGGGGAGGGACGGGGGGGGGGGCTCTGACTCCGGACCTCTGCGTCGCACAACTACTTGCGGCAGCGAATCCCGTGGGGGAGGCCCCGCCTGCCTGACACGGGCGCCAAAGCCAGCCGCGACCTGCTCCGTGGGGGGGGAAGGGGGGCGCGAGGGCCCGCGCCGATCGGCAGAGGGACGAATCAGTAAGCGAGCACGAACGAAGGAGATGTCTGGCCACGGCAAACCTAGAGGCCACAAACAGCCTCCACGACATCAGTCAAAGGGAGATCTCATCCTCTTCTGACTGATCCTCCTCCTCCTCCTCCTCCTCCTCCTCCTCCTCCTCCTCCTCCTCCTCCTCCTCCTCCCCGTCCTCCTCCTCCTCCTCCTCCTCCTCCTCCTCCTCCTCCTCGTCCTCCTCCTCCTCCTCGTCATCCAACTCCTCCTCCTCCTCCCCCTCCTCATGGAGGCCAGTCCACAAGAAACCTTCCACAAGAAACCCAACCCCGAGGCCCAGGACATCCATCCGTTGTTGGTGTGGGAACGTCGCGCTCTCCACAGCAAGACCATCGAAACCCAAGAAACCCAGGGCACCCTGGAGGCAAGCAAGGCGTTTCTAGGCGTGGGTCTCCACTGTACCGTGCGGGCCCCGCAGTGGCGAGCGTAGTTGGCGCTGCTTCTTTAGATATCGCTCGATGTCCTCCAAGATGGCCCCACGGGGGCCCCCAAGGCTCGAAGATTGTCCCAAAAGACCCCCAAGAGAGCTCCAGCGTGGCCCCAGCAAAGGAAAGCCGTCATGGTTGGCTCCTGGTTTTGTTCACGCCTCGCCGTGTAATGTTTGTCAAACCTTGGAGATTAGCATACACACACGCACAATAAAACCGTGAGTCAATCAGGATGAGGGCCGTCGAGGCGCCCCTGCCTGCTATCGCTCGGACGTCCACTCCCCGGCATGCTTCGGTCCCGTGCGTGCACTCCTTCGCAGGGTGACCTAAGTTGCTCCTCCTTGATGGTCCTCGCCGCGGAAAGATACACACGCCCGAGCGATACCAAGCCTACGGGACGCCGCACTGGCAGATAAAGAAGTTACGCGTGCTGATTTGCGGAGAGAGGGGAAGTAGCAGGAAGGGGGGAAGGGGGAAAGGAAGAAGGACGACAAAAACAATGAATGCCAGCGTTCCTGCAACAGCGATTAGACACTAGAAGCCCATTGTTGCTTGGGTCTCCCTCTCTTCCTTGTGTGCACCCAAAGCCGAGACAACTATGCGGCAGGGAGGATGCGCCCTCTTCGCGACACGGACTGCTCCCGCACGTCTCTGGTCAGGGGAACTCGACCAGGAAGCGTTGCTGGACGGGCTGGTGGGAATACGCAAAGCAGCAAGACAGCCCCACGCCGCCTACAGTCGGACCTAGGCCAGAAGAACAACCCTCAAGAATGTAAGACCTTCTGTCGGCCAAAGTAAACAGGAACATCCAAAGGGACCCTGCCCAGGATGCACAATAACATCCAACAAGCACGAAGACCATCAGGATTACCTCCCCGAACCGACCTCGATCTTATACCTCGGCCCGACAAGAGGAAGCGTTGCTGGACGAGCTGGTGGGGATACGTACGCTTAAGTCGGGCGTGTCCCCCTGCAGGGGGACTTTGGGTGAAAAAATAAAAACACCCCAAAAAAGCTCCACAAATTCTCAAACATACTCAAAAATAGTCCCCAGACTATTTTTGGTCTATTTTTGAACATCCCTCCTGTAGAGGGACAGGCCCGACTTAAACGTACGCACAGCAGCAAGACTTCCCCACGTCGCCTATGACCCCAAGGGCTTCAGGCGGGAGGCAGGCATCGGCACGAGTGGCGAACAGAGCAGGCTGACTTCTTCTAAGTCCTCGACCTCCTCCTGCTCCTCCTCCTACTCCTCCTCGTTCTTCTTCTCCTCCTCGTCCTCGTCCTCCTCCTCCTCCTCCTCCTCCTCCTCCTCCTCCTACTCATCCTCCTCATCCTCATCCTCCTCCTCCTCCTCCTCCTCCCGCTTCGCTGCTTATCTGGCAGCCAGCCCCGCGTCCTCGACGTGGGCTCACTTCTTTCGAAGCTCGCGAACGACTCCGTCGACCTGCACAATCGGCTGGGCGGAGAGGTCAGAGGCAGTCATGGGCAGCACAGAGAGAGGCCCGACAAAAAGGGGAGTCCTGTTCGGCGAGCCCGCAGGCGGGCGCCGGTCGCCGGGTCTCTCGGGAACCGGCTCGAGACGCGGGCCACGCCGGGACCCGCTCGAGGGAGACGAAGAGGCACGGGACGGTCCGCGGTGGAGCAGAGCCAGAGAGAGAGCCTGCTGCTCCCGTCGCCGATGGCGGCCTCGGCACAGCTTGGCCTCTTTCGGGGGGGCAACCCAAACTAGGGAGGCCCTTCTCTTTGCGCGACATGCTCCCGGGGTGCGCCAAAACTGCCCAGGAGGCCCCCAAGAGGCCCCCAAGAGGCCCCCAAGAGGCTCCCAAGAGACCCCCAAGAGGCCCTAAGAGGCTCCACAGAGGCATCCAAGACGCCCCAACAGGCCCCAAGACTGCTAAGAGACCCGTAAGGCCCCACGAGAGGACTAGCGAGAGGCATCTAACAGGCGTCTGGCCGTTCTGCTCGCCCTCCTTGTCCTCCTCCTCCTCCTCCTCCTCCTCCTCCTCCTCCTCCTCCTCCTCCTCCTCCTCCTCCTCCTTCCCCTCCTCCTCGTCCTCCTCCTCATACTCCTCAGCCTCATCCGCCTATTCCTTCTCCTCACTCCTCCCTCTTCCCCCTCTCTCCTCTCCTCCTCCTCCTGCTCCTCTCCTCCTCCCTCCTGCTCCTCCTCCTCCTCCTCCTCCTCCTCTCTCCTCCTCCTCCTCCTCTCATCTCCTCATCATCATCATCATCATCCATCATCATCATCATCATCATCATCATCATCATCATCATCATCATCATCATCATCATCATCATCATCATCAGCATCATCATCATCATCATCATCATCATCATCATCATCATCATCATCATCATCATCATCATCATCATCATCATCATCATCATCATCAGCATCATCAGCATCATCATCATCAGCAGCATCAGCATCATCAGCAGCAGAAGCATCATCATCATCACCATCATCATCAGCAGCAGCAGCATCATCAACATCATCATCAGCAGCAGCAGCATCACCACCACCACCACCATCAGAATCATCATCATCAGCATCAGCATCATAATCAGCATCATCATCCTCATCAGTATCATCATCATGATCATCATCATTACCATCATCTGCATCATCATCAGCACCAACACCATCATCCTCATCATCAGCAGCATCACTATCATCATCAGCATCAGCATCGTCATCAACATCGTAATTGTCAACATCCTCTTCCTCATCCTCATCCTCATCATCATCCTCATCCTCATCCTCATCATCATCATCATCATCATCACCATCATCATCGGCATCATCATCGTCATCATCATCGTCCTCCTCCTTCTCCTCGTCCTCCTCCTCCTCGTCCCCCTTCTCCTCCTCATCCTCCTCGTGCTCCTCCGATTCCTCCTCTATTCTCCCCCTCTTGGGGCATGACGTCTTTCTCAGCCCTTAATTCCACTACATGTTCCTCCATATCGCTGATCACTGCAACTCGTCTGGGCATCGTTTCTGGATGGGCTGGTGGGATTACGCGAAGCGTCTAGAATATACCAGGCGTGTCCACTCATACTTGTCATCACATTTCATGTACATGCGAGTACGTATTAGTATAATGTAGCTCCCTTAACCACCCGACCGGAGTCACGCCACACTCGTAGACCCTGAGATGGCTGAACCTTCCGAAACCTACTCTTGGGCCTGTTGGGGTCCAAGAGATCCTGCAGACCTCAAAACTGCCTAAATGTACCCCAAGAAGGCCCAAGAGGCCCCCAAGATGGCCCAATACGGCTCCAAGGGCCCCCCCAAGAGCAGCTCTCGAGGCAGAACATGTTATTTTGCCTGAGGGGTCCTGCAAGATTTTCAAGTTCTCGCCTGCTTCGACTCTCGGAGGCCAACGACGGCCCAAGCAGCGTCCAAGATGGCCCCAAAAGGGCCCCAGAGGCTCCCAAGGAGGCCCCAAAGTAGCCTCAAGACAGCCCTAAAGGGCCCCAAGATGCTCCAAAGAGGCCCCCAAGACGGCTCAAGAGGCCCCCAAAACGGCCCAACAAAAGGACCCCAAGAGAGCCACAAGGCGGTCCCGAGAGGTCCCCAAGACGGCCTCCGAAGCGCGAGACCCCCGAATGGCCCCAGACGGCCCAAAAAGGCCCCACAGAGGCCCCCAGAGACCCCCAAGAAGCCTCCAAAAAGCCCCCAGACGCCCCCAAACGGCCCAAAAAAAAACAAATACATCATCGGAATTTCTATTCTGGCTATGCTCGTCGGAATTTGAAATCGGCGTTGCCTTGTGCTGACACGCGAGGAACGCTCATTGCCGACGTGGACATTCGCACGCTCGTCCTGCCGCTGAAACGGGGAGGTGGGCGTACCCGCCCCTCGTTGCGCTGGCAGCGCCCCAGGGGCGGGCAGAACGACACGGCAGAACTCCGCGGCAGGCGCGCAAGGCACACCACCCAGCACCCCGTCTTTTCGTGCTCCGGACGCGCACCCGGCGAGGACCGTGTCGCCCGCGGCAGCTCCGCAAAAGCTGCAATGCAATCGCACTGACCCTTGAGGGCGTGATCGGTTTAGCTAGCTTCTTCTTCTTCCAGCCCCCCTTGTTCCCCTTCGGGGAGGGGTTTACCCCTCCACCTGCCCCTTCTCTCCCCCGGTCTGGGCGGGGCCTTCCCGAGGAGTTGGAGCGTTCCGAGATGGCAGCGACGAGAGGGCCAGAATCGATGATGTTACTCGGGCGCCAGCGCGAATCAAGCGAGACACCATCGGCAATTGCTCTGCACACCACCGACGACGAATCGCAAGCCGATCGGCTTTCCACACACACGATCTATCCCTGGAGCACCCCCCGCATGCCCATCGCACTTGAAGGGGCCCCAGGACACACAAATAAATACACACAAATAAAAAGATTCCCCATGTGTTCCCATATTTTCTGGGTTTTTGTCTTCCCCCCACTTCCCATATTTTCCTATATTTTCTGGGGAATCGACGATGAATTGTGTCTGTGTGCTTTTTGTCCCTGCTGAGCACTGTGGGGATAGGGAACGGACAGTACGGCCAGACCCAGGGCAGACGAAGATCCTTCGAGGATATGAGAACCTCCGCCTGCCAAACTGAAGAACATTCGAGGGTGCCCCGTCCCCAGGATGCACAAGAACGTCCAACAAACACGAAGACCATCACAATACCCTCCCCGAACCGACCATGACATGATGCCTCGGTCCAGCCGTACCAGAAAGTCGTGGGAAGAACATGCAAACCACACAGCCAGGCACAGAGCACACAAAAAGGCCCTCTCACGACCCTTGGTGTGTTTACTCTTGCCCACTCCTGTTCTTCCTACTCTGGCTCTTTCTCTTCCTCCTCCTCCTCCTCCTCTTTCTCCTCCTCCTCCTCCTCATCATCATCATTATCGTCATCAGCATCAGCATCAGCATCAGCATCAGCATCAGCATCAGCATCATCAGCATCATCATCATCATCATCATCATCATCATCATCATCATCATCATCATCATCATCATCATCATCATCATCGTCATCATCATCATCATCATCCAACCTCCACCTCCTCCCCGTCGGCCCCCTCCCGCGCACCCCTGCACATCAGACCGAGGCTCTCGCAGATACCCCTCAATTCGCAACGAGAGGACCTGGTGAATGTGAGGTGGTTATCATTTGGGTCAAGAGCTCACCAAAAGCTAACTTTCGAAAGACTGGGTTGTTGATTCGGAGATCACAAGGATCCTTGACACTTCTGGCACGCGCGCCTGGCTTGACTGACCTGGGCACACGGACGCCACACAAAGCAGGAATGGAGGCACCAACCAGCCCAATGCGAATTGGATTACCCATGGCCCGCTCAACACAATGCAAGTCCAAATCCTCTCATGCAATTGTAGTCGGCGACGGTACGCTGACGAAATGAGTCCCCAACGGGAACACATCCGCCAGCAACAATCCAGGAATAGCCAATGCCAATGACTCACTGGATCGTCGGGTCCGAGGCTAGAGGAGGCGGAAGATTGTCCTGCGAGCGTGCCCAGAGTTTACTGGGCCAGGTCATGCAGAAACCTGCCCGCCCAAAAGAGAAGGGGGTGAGAGAGGCGGGCCGAATGCTAGGAGGAATGAGAGAGGAGAGAGAGAGAGAGAGAGAGAGAGACAGACAGAGGTAGAAAGAGAGAGAGCCATGGTGTCTCTGCACATTGAGTACTTGAAAACTTCGCTCATGAGTAAAATCGTTTGCATTGTCTTTGAGCACCTCGGAAATACGGCGACGAAAATGCTGGCGTAGATGCCGCATGGATGTTGGTGCTGACGCTGCTTCTGATGTCGATGATGACGCTGATGCTATTCCAAAAAAATGGTTCCACCCTTCACTTGGGGACTGCTTTTGCTTGTGCTCGCATAGACGGGTCCTGGTTGCCATTGTTGAGCTTCGCGTTGCCGAAAGCTGGCGTATGGACTCGCATGCTGACCGTTTGCGTGTAGTCTCCACGTCGTGGGCATCGATGGGTGGACTGCTACGTGTGAATTCGGATGCGTGGATTCTTATGCGCTGTTGCGTGAAATCTTATGCGTCGCCCCTACGCGATGCTGTGAAGACTCCTACGCTTGGGCTCCTATGCGTTTGCGCGTGGCCTCCTATGCGTGGACACCCTTGCGTTGCTGCGAAGGCTCCTCTGCCTGTTCTTGCTCCCTGCTCATGCCCCCACTCTGCCACCCAGCTGGCCGATAGGGACTTGAAATCCAGGATCTCATCATCCATCCTACCAACCCAAGGTCTACAAACTTATATCTCGACCAGGGTAGTAAGGATGCGCGGTAAGGATGCAAGGGCCTTCGAACGCCATGTCGACGCGTTCCCTGCGGAGCGGAGCAGAATGCCGAGGGATGCCGAACACCGAAGGGGCAAGGATGCGAGGGCAGCCTGCCTTGGAAAGTTGCCCCATCCTTACTAGCATGGCTGACTGTACCTCCACCTGGACGCTGTGCCGTCGACGCCACGGAGAAGGCGCGGCGGGAACTGCGCGCGAGAGGGCGACGGGTCGCTCTCGTCTCTTGGCGCTGCGCTCGTTCGTCCTCGGATCTGGAGTCCCGCCTGGGCGCGGCGCTCACTGTCGCCCGCCGACTCGCCAACCGCTGACTACAGCCAACCAGTATAGTAAGGATGCGCGACAAGGGTGCAAAGGCCTTGGACGCCCATTTCGAAGCTGTTCGAGCGGGGCGCGGCCAGCGAAAGCGGCGCAGGATGGCCCGAGGAGCCGAGGCTGCAAGGGTATACCCTTGGGAAGGTGCCCCATCCCTACTGTGCGGGTGGACTGCACCTGCCAGACCACCCCAGCCCAACCCGAAGACCCGGACTTCGGGTTGGGGGGGCACGGGCTTCACTGAAGGGGCCCTGGGACACACAAATAAATCCGCCGACCCTGTCGGCGTGTGTGAGGGGCTTGTCCGTTCGACTCGTCATCTCCGTCATTCGTTAGTCGTCGTCTCTGTCGTCTCCTTTCCCCTGCGCCCCCCCTTTCCCTGGGCCCGTCGCCGCTCCCCTCTCCTTCCCCAGCGCCTCCTCCTCAAGCGCGCCAGCCAAACCGAACTTGAGCAACGTCGTAATTGAGTCGAAGGGAAGCCCCTTCCCTTTGATCCCTCCCCCGCCGGGAGGGGGGGGGGGGGTCCCGGGGGGGGGTCCCGGGGGGGTCCCGGGGGGGGTCCCGGGGGGGGGCGCGCGTCAGATACGACGCCCCCTCCCCGGGGATCCCGGGGCCCAGAAAAGCCCGTCGCCGCTCCCCTCTCCTTCCCCAGCGCCTCCTCCTCAAGCGCGCCAGCC
>CAUYUJ010020629.1:27500-37500 GCA_963575745.1 Prorocentrum cordatum | reverse complement strand
GCTGTCGCGTCGTGGAGATGAGCGCGAAGGTGACTGGCCCGAAGTTCTTGATCGTGTATGATATCAGGAACTGCGTCAGCGTGGAACACAACGACAATACTAATGCGTGCAATGCAGCCTCGCCGTGGTTGAAAAAAAACACCATCGATCTCAGCCCATTGCCGCTGACTATAAGAGTCACCATGCTGACCAGGGTCGAAACGCACCCCATTGCAAACGTTGCCTGTATCATACTGAGTTCAGGGTTCTTCTTAAAGAGACTATCCTGCAGGTGTGGCGTCATCGAGTCGAAGACGATCAGGCCACACAACAACAAGACCCCGAAGCCCCGTGCATGCATGGCGCTGACATTATCTTCCGTCTCGAACCCGAACACGACGAGCGCGAACACGATGAGCACGGCCTCGGCGTAGTCCAGCACAGTCTGCCTCTTGCCGCGCAGGGAGCCCAGGACTACCACTGGCAGCAGCTTGGCCGACTTCGCGGCGGTCTGGATCGGGAAGGAGACGTAGGCCAGGCTCTGGTACTGGCACCAGGACGCCACGAGATTGGAGATGGCAGGCAGCCCGCAGGCCGATCGCCCGGAAAAGCTGAAAGAATAGCGCGGGTTCAGAGCGATGATGAGCGCGGTGACCGACACTGTCAACATCCTGTTGAACATGACGAGGCACAGCGCACTGGGGATGCGCTCCGCCTTCCCGTCCTGCCCGATGTACGTGCTCGTCATCATGTACTCCTGGGCCACCCCCCAGAACAGCATGGCGGTATTCAGCCCGATGACGCAGAAGAACAGGTTGGCCACCCACCTGGGGCGGCCCCAAACCTGGAGCAGCACGGCCAGGCCGGAGGGTCCAATCACTGGGGAGACTCGCCCCCTAGGGCCCCAGATCCGCCTGGGGCCTCCTGGATCCTCGATATGGATCGACACCGAAGAGAGGCTATGCTAACACCAACGATGGGGAAGCGTTACAGGCTGCTCCTCTCAGAAGACGAGGGATTCCTCAAACAGGGCACCGGTCTGTCCCCTGGGGCACTCGAGGCCATCTCTAGAGGGGCCCAGGGACACAATCAAATAGATAGACGCAAATCCCAGCATGCCCCATATGTTCCCATATATTATTGGTTGTTGTCTTCCCCCCTCCACTTCCGATATGTTCCTATTTTTACTCGGAGTCGACGCGCACTCTGGTCGCCTCCCAAACCCAGAGGCGGCATCACAGCCACCCTTGACTATAGAAGAGTGTCCAGCGCCGATCCGAGATCCGCGCGGGCGTCCGACAGCTCACGAGCGTGCAGTGCGCTTGCTGTCCGAGGCAGCGAGGCAGGCGGGAAAGGCAACGCGGAGGCACTTTCACGGTCGGAGAACAGTGTAGGAAACTTGTTCGCTGTCGGGGGCGCCTGTCCCAGGGCGGCTGGAAATCCTCCTCCCCCTCCCCTCCCCTCTCCCACGCCAGTCCTCCTCCAGTCCTCCTCCCCGGGGGGGGGGGGTCCCAGGGGCCAGGGGGAGTCCCTGTCCTCCTCCTTCTCATCCTCCTCCTCCTCCTCCTCCTCCTCCTCCTCCTCCTCCTCCTCCTCCCCTCCTCCTCCTCCTCTTCCTCCTCCTCCTCCTCCTCCTCCTCCTCCTCCTCCTCCTCCTCTTCCTCCTTATCTCCACCTCCTCCTCCTCCTCCTCCTCCTCCTCCTCCTCTTCCTCCACCCCCTCCTGGTCGTCGTCGATGTCTTTCCGGGTCGGCCACCTCAGCCGTCAGGCCTTCACAGTCGACTTCTTCGCTGGCGGGGGCGCCTGTCCCCGGCAAATGCACACCCTTACGATGGCACATCACGGTATGAACTTTCCAGCCGCCCTGGGACAGGCGCCCCCGACAGCGGAAAGGCTTACTCTATACCGTTCTGCACCCGCTGGCGGGTCCAGCGCCGAGTGAAGGCATCCGCGCGGGCCTCCCCGAGACTGCAGATGGACGTCTGTCGCTCCCGCTGCTCCTCGGACGCGCGCGAAAACTGCGCTGCTCCTGCCCAACCCTGAGGCCCCAGGACGTCCATTGTTTTTGTTGGTGTGGGGACGTCGCGCTTTACATCGCAAAACCATCGCGACCCATAAAACCCAGGGCACCCTGGAGGCAAGACGGGTGTTTCTTGGCATGGGTCTCCACTGTGCCCTCCCCACCTGTCCCTCTTTGGGCGCCCGAGTCATCCAGGGTAACTCGGGCCCGGGGCAACTCGGGTTCGGATTCCCGAAAAAAAGGAGCCCGAGTTAGCCTTAAGTCGGGCGTGTCCCTCTACAGGGGATGTTCGACGAAAAATCCAGAATACTTATATAAACAAATGTCAAACGATGGTCCCCAGACTGTTGTTTCACTATTGTCGTAGATTCCCCCTGTAGAGGGACAGGCCCAACTGTAGCCCTGACCCGATGGACCCCTGATGACCTGGAGCTCTGACCCCTCCCTCCTCCTTCTTCTTCCGCCACGGGCCTCGTGCGCACGCGCCCCGAGAGGCTCCCGGGAGGGCCGCTGGGACGCTGGGCGAGGGCTGGCAGATCCGCGGCTGCTGGAACGCTCTTCCCCGAAGGGAAAACCTTTTTTTTGATCCGCGGGTCGAGAGCGAGCCTCTTCCGGTCGAAGCTAAGCGGGCCGCGCACAGCTTTCATTGACGGAGGGAGGAAAACAGAGCCCGCAGGGAAACACAAGAAGTCCCAGACTCAAGCTCAGCGCACTACAAATAGCACACGGGCTGCTTCCCGGGAGGAAAAAACAAAAAAACAAAAACAAAAAAAAAGAGCTCTGCTTTCGCAGCCACGGGTTGGCCAGCCTGCGCCCGCCTTCTGAGCCGTGCGCCCGGCAGGAAGGCACCAACTATACACCAACACCGACCCTGGCCAGGATCACCCTGGGCACAGGATCGGTGTATACGCCCCCCTGCCTTGCGCAAGAAGGCATATACACCGATCCTGGGCCCAGGGTGATCCTGGGCCAGGATCGGTGTTGGTGTATAGTTGGTGCCCTCCGACCCAGACAGAGGGCGGGGCTGGGCTCCCCACGCGAGGCGGTGCGCCTCACTCCGGCCTGCGCGGGGTCGAGCCGCGAGACCCGCCCTTGGTGGGCGACGGACCGCATCGCCGGCGCACCGCCCCAGGAGGAAGCGAAGTCGGACCGCCACTGCCGGCCCTGGCCTCAGGTCGGGCCTGTCCCCCTGCATGGGGGGATTTTCGACGAAAATTAAATGACAACTGCTCAAAACGCACTCCAGAATTGGCGGAAAATGCTCAAAAAATAGTCCCCATACTATTTTTTAACTACTTTTGAATTTTCCCCCTGTAGAGGCACACGCCCGACTTAATCGAAATCTGACCGCCACTTCTGGCTCTGGCCTCAGGTCGGGCATGTCCTCCTACAGGCGGACTGTGGACGAAAAAATGAAAACCAGCACAAAAAGCACAAAAACAATCAAAACAATATGTTAGAAATCGTCCCCTACTATTTTTGGACTATTTTTGAATGTTCCTTCTGTAGAGGGTTGTGCCCGACTTCACTCTGGCTGGCAGCTATCCCCCCTCACTAGGAGGAGAAAAAGCGCCAAAAGCATAAACTGTTGGCGCTCCGCGCGGATTTCTTGGATGTGCGCTGGACCCCCTCCCTGGCGCGCGGAGCTCGCCAGGGGCGGCGCCAGAGGCGCCGCTGGGGGGGCCTAGCGCGGATCGAAGAAACCCGCGCGGAGCGCCAAAACTTTATGGTGATGGCGTTTTTTGCTTCTTCGACTCACGTGGCCTCTTGGCTTGGGAGCCACAACCCGCATCTGCGGCGGCCGTTCATGAAGGGGCCCTGGGCCACACAACTAAATACACACAATTAAAAGGGATTCCCCCTATTTTCTCATATGTTCTATATTTTTGTCTTCCCCCCCCACACACTTCCCTTAGTTTCCAATATTCTCCTGGGGATCGACGATTCATTCTGTCTGGGCCACACAACCAAATACACACAATTCAAAGGATTCCCCCTATTTTCTCCTACGTTCTAGGTCTTTGTCTTCCCCCCCCCCACACACACTTCCCATAGTTTCCTATATTCTCCTGGGGATCGACGATTCATTCTGTCTGGGCCACACAACTAAATACACACAATTAAAAGGATTCCCCCTATTTTCTCCTATGTTCTAGGTATTTGGCTTCCCCCCCCCCCCCCACACTTCCCATAGCTTCCTGTATTCTCCTGGGGATCGACGATTCATTCTGTCTGTGTGCTTTGTCCCCTCCTGACTTCCGGGCGAGCCGGGCACCCCCGAGGGGACCGCCGAGCGCCGAGGCGAAGCCGCTGCGCCGCACCCCCAGGCTGGAGGGCCGCCGGAGGCCCGCGGACGCGCCCGAGGGCGGCGAGAGGCCGCAGGGCCCGTTGCTTCCCTCGGGGCCCGCGTCCCCCCCGGCGAGAGCCAGACGGCGGGAGGGAGGGGAGGGGAGGGAGAGGCAAAAAAGAGGAGGAGGAGGAAAGGAGGGGGAGGAAAAGAGGAGGAGGAAGAGAAGGAGGAGGGGGAGGAGGAGCAGGAGAGGGAGGAGGAGGAGGAGAGGAGTGAGGAGGAGGTGAGGAGGAGGAGGAGAGAGAGAGGATTAGATGAGGTGCCGGGGGAGAGGAGGAGGAGGAGGAGGAGTGAGGATGATGGGGGGAGGGAGGAGAGGAGAGTAGGAGGGCGGAGGAGTAGGCGGAAGAGAGGAGGCGGAGGGAGAGTGGAGGAGGAGGGGTGGCGGGAAGGGGGAGGAGGAGGAGGAGGAGGAGGAGGAGAGGGCCTTTTTCAGAGAAGGCTCGGGAGTCCCCCTGGCCTTCCGAGAAATTGTCTTAGCCTTCCCCGAAGACAGACAAAAACTTCTCGGAGCGCACAAAGGCCTCCGAGAGAAGCCCCGCCGCCTCCTGACAGGGCCCTCTCCCTCTCACGGCAGAACCTAACCGGTGTGTTGCGTTTTCGTGTTGTGTTCGTTGTCCCTCGTTCTGTCTCCAGTCCGCCTCTTAACGCAAAACGAAAGCCAAACGAAAAGACGGCCCACGAGATCGCCAGAACACCGTTTGGGCCCAGCCCTGCGCCGCCGAACGAGCCCTCGAACCCGAAACGCGGCCGAACCTCACCGAGCAGAGTCCGAACCGCGGCCCCCGCCAGCGGACCGAGGCGATCCGGGTCGTGCAGAAGGCCCGGCCCCTCCCGGAGCATGCACGCCGCGCCCCGCCCTGCGGAGCCCAGGGTGCCCCCGATGCCCTGCGGTTTCCCGCCAACCGTCAACCAGTATCGTACTCCTCCTCCTTCCTCCTCCTCCTCCTCCTCCTCCTCCTCCTCCTTCCTCCTCCTCCTCCTCCTCCTCCTCCTCCGCCTCCGCCCTCCTCCTTCTTTCCTCCTCCTCCTCCTCCCCTCTTCCTTTCCTTTCCTTTTCCTCCTCTCCTCCTCCTCCTCCTCCTCCTCCTCCTCCTCCTCCTCCTCCTCCTCCTCCTCCTCTTATTATTATTAGTATTATTATTATTAGTATTATTATTATTATTATTATTCGTCTTCTTCTTAGAATGAGTATTATTATTCTGTTTATTAGTATTCTTCTTTTTAATATGATCAACATTCTTCTTTGTATTCTTATTATTATTTCGTATTAGTATTATTAGTATTATTAGCATGTGTCTCCTTCTGCTTCTTATTATTATGATTATTATTAGTAGTAGTATTACTACTATTACGTTAATATTATTATTAGTATTAGTATTAATATTGGTAGTATTAGTATTATTATTGTTATTATTGTTATTAATGTTGTTACTGATACTATTACTACTATTAATAATAATATGAATATTAGTAATGGTACTAGTAATATTATTAGTAATATCATTATTATTAGTAGTATTATTATTGGTGTTAGTATTATGATCATTATGATTACTAATACTAGTATTACTAGTACTACTATTATTAGTATTAGTATGTTGCTTCTTATTATTATTAATAGTAGTATCATCCGTCTTCTTATTATTCTTAGTAGTATTATTATTCGTATTCTCCTTATTATTATTATCATTCTCCGTCTTATCCGTATTCTTGTTATAATCATTATTAGTATTAGTATTCTGCTTCTTCTTATTATTACTACATTATTCGTATTACTCGTATGATTCGTAGTATTATTATTCTTATTGTTCTTATTATGTGCCTTATTATTCCTAGTCTTTTTAGTCTTCTTATTATTAATATTAGTATTTGTATCATTCTTCTTATTAGTATTAGTAGTGTTCTTGCTATTTTTCTTCTTATTATTGTTAATCGTATTATCATTCGCCTTCTTATTCTTATTTGTCTTCTTCCTATTAGTATTATTATTCATATTCTTAGTATTATTATGGTTATTTTTATTCTTGTTATTATAAAGGGTATTATTACTATTATTAATTATAGTATTATTATTATTCCCGGCGAAGCCGGGTGAAATTCCGTGCCCGCCGGCTGACTGATGACTGACTGAACGTCAGGGGACAGCTCGGGAGACACATTTCAAACCGCCCGCGGGAGCGCAACCCGGCGGCGGCAACCGCAACCCAACCGGGCGACACATTTCAAAGCGCCCGCGGGAGCGCGCAACCGCAACCGCAACCGGGCGACACATTTCAAAGCGCCCGCGGGAGCGCGCAACCGCAACCGCAACCCGGCGACACATTTCAAAGCGCCCGCGGGAGCGCGGGTGCAACCGCCAACCGCAACCGCCTACAACATTTCAAAGCGCCCGCGGGCGCGCAACCGCACCCGCAACCGGGCGACACATTTCAAAGCGCCCGCGGGAGCGCGCGACCGCAACCGCAACCGCAACCGGGCGACACATTTCAAAGCGCCCGCGGGAGCGCGCAACCGCAACCGCACCCGCAACCGGGCGACACATTTCAAAGCGCCCGCGAAACACGCGCAAAACCGCACCGCAACTCCTGCGACACATTTTCAAAGCGCCCGCGGAGCGCGCAAGCCGCAACCGCAACCGCACTGGCGACCACAATTTCAAAGCGCCCGCGGGAGCGCGCAACCGCAGCCGCAACCGCAACCGGGCGACACATTTCAAAGCGCCCGCGGGCGCGCAACCGCAACCGCAACCCGGCGACACCGGGCGCAACCGCAACCGCGACCGCAACCGGGCGACACATTTCAAAGCGCCCGCGGGCGCGCAACCGCAACCGCAACCGGGCGACACATTTCAAAGCGCCCGCGGGCGCGCAGCCGCAACCGCAACCGGGCGACACATTTCAAAGCACCCGCGGGAGCGCGCAACCGCAACCGCAACCGGGCGACACATTTCAAAACGCCCGCGGGAGCGCGCAACCGCAACCGCAACGGCAATTGGGCGACACATTTCAAAGCGCCCGCGGGGGCGCGCAACCGCAACCGAAACTGCAACTGGGCGACACATTTCAAAGCGCCCGCGGGAGGGCGCACCCGCAGGGTTTCAAGGGGGTCGATTGCGCGTGCACTTGTGCGTAAGCTGCCCGCGGAAGGCGGCGCGTAGGCGCCTCAATGCGGTCTGCCGCGCGAGCGGCTTGCGTGATCCACCGCGCAAGGTCGTCGCGCAATCGAGTGCAACCCCCCTTCTGATCGTTTCTCCCCGGGGGGTCAGGCGAGTGGAATTGCCTCAGCCACGTCTCGGCCACGCTCGTGGGACTGCCCCCCGCAGGGTTTCAAGGGGGTCGATTGCGCGGGCACTCGCGCGCATGCCGCCCTCGTAAGTTCGCGCGTCTGCCGCGCGAGCGGCCTGCGTGAGCCACCGCGCAAGGTCGTCGCGCATTCGAGTGCAACCCTCCTTCTGATCGTTTCTCCCGGGGGGGTTCAGGCGAGTGGAGTTGCCTCAGCCACATTTCGGCCACGCTCGTGGGACTGCCCCCCGCAGGGTTTCAAGGGGGTCGATTGGGGGCGGGGGACGACAAGGACAAGAAGGAGGAGCCACTGGCGGAGGGCCCGACGACGAGCCCCCGCGTGGCCCGCGGTTCTCCGCCGGGACATTGCAGCGGGGAATCCCTATTCCACGGTGCTGCCCTAGGGAATTCCTATTCCTGCAGCGGGGAATCCCTCTTCCTTCTCCTCCTCCTCCTCCTCCTCCTCCTCCTCCTCCTCCTCCTCCTCCTCCTCCTCGTCCTCCTCCTCCTCCTCCTCCTCCTTTTCCTTCTCCTCCTCCTCCTCCTCCTCCTCCTCCTCCTCCTCCTCCTCCTCCTCCTCCTCGCCTCCTCCTCCTCCTCCTCCTCCTCCTCCTCCTCCTCCTCCTCCTCCTCCCTCCTCCTCCGCCTCCCCTCCACCACTCCGCACTCCTCCTCCTCTCCTCCTCCGCCTCCTCCTCCTCCTCCTCTCCTCCTCCTCTCCTCCTCCTCCCCCTCCTCTCCTCCTCCTCCTCCTTCCTCCTCCTCTCCTCCTCCTCCTCTCCTCCTCCTCCTCCCTCCTCCTCCTCCTCCTCCTCCTCCTCCTGCCCCTCCCCTTCCTCCTCCCCCCTCCTCCCTCCTCCCTCCTCCCCCTCCTCCTCCTCCTCCTCCTCTTCCTCCTCCTCCTCCTCCTCCTCCTCCTCTCCTCCTCCTCCTCCTTCTTCCCTCCTCCTCCTCCTCCTCCCCCTCCTCCTCCTCCTCCTCCTCCGCCTCCTCCTCCTTGTTTTCCTCCTCGCGTCCCGCTCCCGCTCGCGGTACGGACGCAAAGGCCTTGGAAGGCCACGCCGGAGTTTCTCGAGCAGGGCGCGGCCACCGAAAGTGGCCAAGGATGGGCCGAGGAGGCAAGGATGCAAGGGTACCTTTGGGAAAGTTGCCCATCCTTGCTGGGCGGATTGATTGTATGGTGCTCCTATCGCACTCAAGGACCAGGTCCCAGAAGCCAGTTCGGGTACCCAAAAAACTGTGCAAAATGAGTATCGAACGAGCATCGCCTCCCTGGGCCCGACACGGGAGAACCCTGCAGTTTCGTTACTCCCGTAGTGCTCGACATTATTTCGGGCCGTCAAGGCTAGAGTAGGTTGGAAAATCTTAAGGAAAGAAAGCGCCAAGGCAGCGAGGGAGGGACTGGTCGATGGCTGGACGGCTGTGCTCAGTTCCTCGCCGTGCTTCTGGCGACACCCCACTCATATATCTTCCCCGCGCAGGTTTACTCCCCTTATCTGGCGTCGATACATCACACAAATATTCGCCATTTTGCCCACATGCACATTCACTGTGCGTAGATATGGATCATATTATACGGTGTTCAAAAATACATCACACATACTGTCGGGGTTGACAGGAGAGGACCGCGAGAAGACGCAAGACCCTTCCGAGGGCCATATTGCCATAGGAACGTAAGAAAGCATGGGTCGCGAAGCTTAGGACACAAGGGTACCCTCGATTTGGTACGGTCGACCTAGTAATCGGTCTCGACGGTGTGTATATATATATATACACACACGGATACACCATAACCGAGCGTTCCCGATAATATCCCCCTGGGGATGATAAAATTCGGGGGTCTGGCGGGGACAATCAACGATTAGCCCGGCAAAGGTAATGATGACGATGATGACGATGATGATCCTGGGCGCTCGTGTAGATTGAGAGATTGGCATTGGAGATCTTGGCCCAAGACTGATTCGAGAGATCTCGAGTCTCGTGCCTACAACTTGCCTGCGCAAAGGAGGTCCTTGGCGCTCCTGGCCAAGAAACCTCCCTTGCGCACAGCCTAAAACCACTCGCCCATGTAGGCTCGGCACTCTTTGGAGCCGTCCTTGCACGGGAGGCACTTGGTGCAGGCCTGGGCGGCATCGCTTGCCTCCTCGAACGTGGTCGTGACTTGGGAAAACTGAAATGGTGAGAATCGCATAGCCCTGCCCCACGCTCATGAATGTGGAAGCTGAAATGGTGAGACCACCATTGCCATGCTCATCGTTTCTGATGGTGTTGCAAGACTGCCCGGTCCACCAAGGCCAAAATCATTACAACAAGCGTCGCCGCCGCCGCCGCCGCCGCCGCCGCCGCCGCCGCCGTCGTCGTCGTCG